>BGNK01001166.1:3330-71454 GCA_003297005.1 Symbiodinium sp. clade A Y106 | reverse complement strand
GTGCTCCTTCAAAACCAGCGTGTAGTTGCAGATCCCCGTGTGTGGGTCGACTTTTTGCGGATGGGTCGACTTCGCGCGAATCTGGGCGTGAGCTTGGGGGGAGCCGACTTCACACAACCCGCGTCGACTTAACCCCAGCACCCAGTAGCCTTCGTTCAAGGTTTCGAGGATAAGCCGTAGGCCCGAAACCATGTATGAGTCGATGCCGACGCAGGCGCGACCATCATTGTGGGGACTTGGCCGCCCGTGCTGAAGATGCCCCTCGCCATAGAAGGCTTGAGGCTTGAGGTTCACAGATGATGGTTTGGGGCTCTGGCTTCGGTCTTATCTCGGCCCGAACTACCCAACTCGGAAAGCTTGAGCATGGACATCAAAGATGACTGCGGGGAGTCTTGTCAGAGTCCCTGAAGCTCGGAGTCTCCAGTCTCGTCTAGGCATGAGACGACCCGCAAGTTCCAAGCCTGAAGCCTTCGAGCCGTCTTTCTTTTCGCTACAGACCCAACATTCCCAATTCAACATCCGCACCGAAGATGTTCGAGCGAGATGCGTTGAACCTGAACAGAAGCCCCAGTCCTGAAAACCGTTAGCCTACGACCCGAAAATCAGGTTCAACATGGCCCTGAAGAAGAAGGCAACACAAGAGGCACACTTCCAGTGCCACTGTGCCAGAGTGTTCGTGTGGGTGGAGGGAAGTGTTGCTACTCGGGTGTTATGGACTTACTTGTGTAATTGGAGGTTCACGACTTTATGGGCTCAGGGGAAACGGCCTTACCGGTGCTATGCAGCGTACAGTTGCGGAGGATTTTTGGAGTTTCACTGACATGCCCAGATCACTGGGTAAAAAGCCGGCTTCGAGCGCAACATATGCCATGTAGCACGGAGCCTTGGGCCTGTCTGTCCCCCAAAACCATGAACCAAGATACTACAGTACTGCAGGACCCAAGGTCTTGAACTTTGAATCCTACAAGTCACTCGCCTTGGAAGGCCATGAAGTTGGACGATGGCTCTCTGATGGAGAGCCTCAGTGGAATCACACGATTGTAACCATGTACTCTTGGGGCTTTTGAGTCTTGTAACAGGGGAAAGGTTTGATGTTCATGGCTGCTTTAAGTTCGGCTATGGCAGTGTGATAGTTTGGCGTCTTAATGGGCTTCGGAACTTCAGCTTCAGAGTGCATTCTGTTACTTGCACATTGTGGTTTGGTTCGGCACTGGAATTTCGATTTGAGGTTGCTGTGTCTTGCAACCACGACCGGCACAATTGACAATCGAAGGCGAAGTTGTGCTAACATGCCAGTTCAGGTTTGGGAGGACAGGAAGGATGCCCGGACGGGCTTGTGTCGGCTGTTAATTTCGGGCGTGTATTCCACATCTGGCTTTAGATATACACGGATGCCATCGAGGCGTGAATCCATACACGACCTTCCGTCTCTATGGCGTAAGGTTTCTGCATATTGGAGCGGTGCGTTCTCAGCGACAGCCCCTTTCCCGAGGATTGCTAA
Source organism: Symbiodinium sp. clade A Y106 (assembly GCA_003297005.1). NCBI lineage: Eukaryota > Dinophyceae > Suessiales > Symbiodiniaceae > Symbiodinium > Symbiodinium sp. clade A. The sequence continues at coordinate 69,953 of BGNK01001166.1, read as the reverse complement.
GATTTACCCGCTGGACGCAATGTTCGACATTCCAGATGACGTTCCAGAAGATATCAAGAGCAACAAGCGCCACTGGGCAGCTGGATGTTGTTCTGCACCCTGGTTCCTTCGAAGGTACCTACTGAGACAATCCGGCATCTCAGGTCACTGCCACCATTCTTGATGCTAATGTCAAATGTAGGGTTCCAATTCGCGAAACCCCAGAATCCCACACCCGAAACCAAGTCCGCCAGGAGAGGCAGCAGTAGCCCACGCCCAAAGCACTCTATGGTCCGAGAACGGTTGAAGACGATGCACGAGACGCCCCAAGCGCGTGCTCTCTTCAGCCGGGGCAACCAAACGAAGACGAAGACCCCAAATCCTGAACCTGCTTAACGCACCGAAATAAAAAGTCTTTCCGACAGAGTCCGCATATACAGAAAGGTCAAATGGTCAAATGCCTTCGACTCCCCAGACTCGTCTATAGTCTTTAGCCTATAACTGTCCTTCTCGTCTATGGAGGGTGTCGGGTGCGCAGCTTTTTGTCAGGATTCGGAGCCGAAGGTTTGGGATCTGTAGCATGTGGGCTCCTCGCTCTGGCTTGATGAGAATCCCCAAATCCCACTCTTGAACCAAAACAGAGCAGGCTGCCTACATTAAACCGTAAAGCTTAGGCTCCGAGCTCCACACCATGCCTGAGTCGTAACACCCCGAATGAGAACTCTCTTGGGCTGAGAGCTCCCAACCCCGAAGCTTCAGACTTCAAACCCTCAAACCCCTAAACGGCCCTAAACCCAGAACCTCCACTGAAAATCAGGCTATGCTGGAGTAGAAGGCTACACAATCGAGGTAGGGGCCGGTAAAAAAAATGGGCGACCCTTGGTTTGAGGCCTTAAGGCCTTAAAAGGCTTAGCTTGCGGGCGGTGCTGATTCTGAAGGAGCAGGAGTGTAGGCAAAAACCTCTCTTCTGCATTCTGAAATGCAGGGTTTTCTTGAACTTGGAGAAGCGCTGCGTCCACAGAGGGAGACCAGAGAGTGCATGATCTTTGGATGCGTCCTCGTCGTCGTAGCCTGCGTCGTTTTATGTTGGTAGAAGGTGAAGGAGGGGTTGGTGTTCGGATTGAGTTTCTTCATGTCTGTCCGTTAGACGTCACCGGCCCTGCCCTCTTCTAAGAAGCCCCTACAAAAGCGCTCCGCATGGTAGGAAAGGCCGCTAACGAGCTAGCCGATGACTCGAAGGTTTCCCAGGTTCAGGGGTACGTAGGCCTGGTCCTGGGAGGGCGTTTGCCCAGTCTGGAGCAAAGCGAAACCAGAAGACCGCCGGAACAGCAAATTGTTGTGAACTTCATCAGAAGGACTCTAACAAGCGTGTTCCGTATTCTATCAAGAACCGTCTGTGACTTGCATTGCCTTCCCCGTGTTTTTCTTGGGTCGCGGTTGCCAGGAGCAGACTGACGACTTGGTTTCTCCGTTTAGGATGACATCGTGTAAACATACTGGCTGTGTTGGCGACAGAAAGATGTGCAAGCCCCGGTCGATTGCTTCACATGCGTAGATCGGTACGCCCTCGGACAGCTTCGCTTGACCCCTTGAGGCCAAGCCCACAGCTTCGGGCTTCACCCTTCACCCTGAACCTCATTTGGGAGCGTGCGCCCACCTTGACAGGAAGTTGCAGAAGCTGTCAAGAAAGACTACGGGAAGGCATGGTGCTGATTGGATTTGGGGATTGTTGGTGCAAGCACCTGAAGCAGATTTGCCTCTTCCCTGCCCTGATTGCTCCTGACCTACATGGTAGGGGCTTTGGACGTATTAGTTTAGCGTTTGGCTGTGCATGGCTTGCATTCTCTGGTTCAATTTTTTGGGCTTGGGCTTTAGGGGTGCTGTGCTATGCGACACACCGAGCCTTCGTGAACATGTCATCTTGGAGGAAAACAGGCCTAATGGGTGGAGGGCCTTCCGGACGGACGTTTGGCATCAAGATAAACGCGCCTAGGCAGAGGGCACGTTCAATTTCGACCCTACAACCCACGGATCTCTGAAGACTTCAGCTCTTAACCCTGAACCCTAAAGCCTGTGCCCTGACCCTGAACCAGAACATGAGATGTTTAACTGCACTCCTGAACCCGAAACCCTGATACAAACCTTACAGCTTCCACTGTGCAGCATCTACAAACGCAGAGTCATGCCGGTTCAAGCAGGTTTGTGTTTTCGGATTGAAGAGACCGTTTTGTTTATAGTTTCAGACGGATGCTGCACTAGGCGGCACGATTCCTCGCCCTGGATGCAGGGGGGGTTATCATGATAAGGATTTGTTGACCCTCGACGCACCTGTTCTAGCAGCAGCTTGAACTTCTTGGAGAACGCAAGAAGAACTACCTCGAGATCATAGGATTCTCTTGAGTGCCGAACCGGCTGAATCCGGTAAATGTCATGCCCATAGCAAGCAGCCCCGAACCGCAGATTGACATCCTCGTGCACTCCCTCGCGAACGGCCCGGAAGTGACGAAGCCTCTTCTGGAAACAAGCCGCAAGGCGCTTGCGGGTGAGGGTTCAAGGGTCGAGACTGATTGGGCCAAAGCATGCCGCAAACCATGAGTTCGCGGCCCTCTGTTCAAACAGAAGCACGCCCTGAGACATGCAGCCGCCTCGATATCTAGCCATCTACTTCTCTAAAATTCTCTTAAGCTACTCTAAAGATTCCTTCCACGAACATATCCCCAGACCGTGTACTAAGTGTTTGGACCTATTGTTTAAGCAAGAAGGACTTCAGGCGGCCGGTGATACAGAAAACGTAAACGTGTTAACACCAAGGTTAGCTGTAGTAGACAACCAGGGCTATTTGGCTGCGTCCTCCGCCTCAGCCTACTCCTTGGTGTCAATGGTCCAGCGCCGCACGGCCTCTATAGGAGCTTGCTTGGGATCAGTGACTTGCTTGGGTGCTTTGTATATACACAAAACAATAAAGGATGGAAGGCACCAGGGTGATGGATTCCGAACAACCCAATACCAACATTGGCACAGCATTGGTGAATGTTGGCACTCTGGGTCTGGGGTTTGCGGCATCCTGTGCCCTCGAGGCTTCAATTGAAGTCGATGCCAGTGGCGTTATGCCCGTTATGCGTGCAGAAGCAGCTGATCGTCCTAGGATTCGGGCCCATCATGCCGGAGGGCAGCTCCGTCCTCTCTCTCTCCTATGTTGCGGCGGCTGCTGGGCGAAGGGACATCCGAGTTAAGTGTTCGGAGCTTTGGATGTCTGAAGGCCGTCGGGGAAGGCTCGAGCAGGGTTTCCGCAAAGCGAAATTTTAGCACAACATAGGCGTGTGTTTCGATACATATATTAGCGGTCAACTTGGTTGGTTGTTTTGATCCGCGGATTGCATTTTCAATTGCGAACCGCCATGGCCCACCTAGGTCCCAGGTTGTGAACATCATGAACAGATTTGGGATCAGGAGTTCACGGCCCACCATCCACCAGCCAGAGAGGAGAAGCAACAAGAAGCATGAAGATACCGAAAAGTTTGTTTTAGGCTCACGGATCCGGATCTTAAACCCTTGTTCTAGACCCCAATCCCTGGCTTTTCAAGGTTAGCTTGAGGGATGGGTAGCGGAGGAAACCCCAGCGGTGATCTGAGATGATGCCCAGCATGTTCAGCAAGTTGTAACTTAAATGGCACTTCCTGGTCTTGTACGCGCCATGAACTGCATGGCTTGTTTCTTTCTGCTCTGTTCAAGAAACTACTTATACGAGCCCAAACCTGTAAGACCACGCAGGCATCTTGAAGACAGAAACTCTCAGACCAGCACCAACTTTGAGTTTCGAAAATCTTTGTCTACGCAGTTCAAATTCATTGCTACGCAGAAACGGTTACTGGGAACGTACTCAATAAGCAACCTTAGGCAATGAACAGCTGATTATACGAATCACATGGGTGGCGTGAGCTACCTTCGCTTCGACCGATTCGACCCTGTTACCCACCTGTACACGACAGTCACTGTTAGGAATCCCTGAGGTTCGCACAATCCCCGGGTATGGAGGTGGCATGAGCAGTGCCAAGGCACTATGCTGGTGATGTTCAGGGCTGGACGTGCATCTGTGGGGATTTCAAGGTTTTGAGGTTTGGGTCTTAATTGGGTCTACACACGTATATAACGAGCACGCCGTGGCACTGCAACCTCCAGTTCAAAGCATCATAAGGGGAGATGACGGTAGAATCAGCCTTAGTCCTCTCCGCCCCACAAGCTCACATGTATTGCCGGGTTGTGGTTTTCCGAACATAAATTCATGACGATTTCTGGACTCAACACTGTAAGGCTTAGGTTCAGAATCCGAGTCGAGCGAGGTATGCGGTAGCTAGATGCTCTAATCATCTAGTTCCTGCCGCACACGACGAAACAGCCTTGTCTGCAACGAGGAACCATGCGAAACAGAAATCCAGTCAACAAGCTTCTGTCGATACTTCTTGGAGCACAAACTTCCTCGCACTTCCGACCGCATGTAAACCCTGTTCCGAGTTGGTGGAGCTGTTGTCAGGCAAACTGGCACCGTAGAGATGGTCCATCGCAGCCCCCGAGAACAGCCGCACCAGCACATCACCACGAAAGCCTCAACGGCTAGGTCTTCTACACGGATTCAGATTTTGAGGTCCAGATGTTCGCCCGTTCACAAGGTGTTGATCTCTACCCGGTTGTGAAAACTTGTGAAGCAGGTATCAGTCCCAGTTTTGTCTCGCGGGCTTAGGGATCGGGGTTAAGTTCCTAGGGCCTCAGAAGCCATGAGATTAGCCCCCACAGTCTTGAAAGAGGCTCAGCTGGAGTCCGACACAAGAACTCTGGCATACGAAGATGCTTGGCTCACGTGCCGGGCTAGAGGTTCGATAAGGGGCATGAAGAGTAATGGTCCATTGCGGGTGAGCCCTAGAAAGCTCCCATGCAGCCTTCCGGGGTTTCTGGAGCTAGGCCACTGAGCAATTCCTGAAGCGGCTTGTGTTTGGGGCTCAAGTATTCCTTGGGCCCAATAACGGGGACTAGTGTAGGATGCGGGCTTAGATTCAGATTTGAGCTGTGGATTATGTTGATTTCCAAAGCTACTCGGAAGGCGTGACAGCCAGAAACCTAGCACGACCTCACAGTCAAATGCTGCTTGCTGGAGTGTTGCTATATGTTGTAGGCCTCAAACCCCATGTCCTACACCTCAACCGACTTGCCTCCGAGCCTGCGATCGGAGACTTCCTTACTGCCGAGAGTTTGTTCTCTAGTGATCGATTCAGGGTGCAAGTGTAAATGTTGAAATCTCGGAATCATGGGTCCTGGTCTCATTCAAATTTGGCCTCATCCTGAGACTCGCTGTCTCCTCCATCCGTCACTAGTGTAAACTCGGAACCCTAATCTTAGGCTGGGCGCAAGCAGCCAGGCTGCAAACAAAGATTCAAAGAGAAGTCAGACACCACTGCTGGTTCTAGTTCAGGGTTTTGGGATCTAGGGATGCAGCGACTCTCAAAGGGTGTCCGAAGGATGTCCAGGCGAAAATCTGTGTTGTTACAAGGTTTTCGTCAGCTTGCTGTTGTGCTTTGAATGCACTTGACTGTTTTAGCAGGGAGTCTGAGGCCTGATGAGTGCAGGTGCGAGGCCCGTGAAGGATGTCTGGCTGGAGGTAGGGCTTGAAGGTCGTAACACGTCGTAGCAGCTGGTGTAATCTCGATTGCAAACATGCCGACAAGCGCTTTCGTAGTCGTTGTGCTCGTGGTCGGACCACTTGCCGTCACCAGCCGGAACAGTACTCCAAAGTACGGGTAGTACCGACAAGGACAATACTCTGAACGGACAAGAACGGTGGTAACACGCCATCATGCTCAACACAAAGCGGCACCAGTTAGATCAGATATTGCACCAAGGCATCCCGAAGATCCGTGTCTGCAAAACGAGACTCTCCGAAGCCTTGCAGCCCCGGGCCCCGCACTTTCATCGACCCGAACGAAGAAGGGCGAAAGGCCACCTCGGGAAGTTGGCAAAAATCTTATTAGAAGCATCGTTTCTTTAAGATCACAAGGAGCTGGATCCTGAATCCTCCTTGCTTCAACCGGCCCCCCAAGCCCACTTACATCCTGAGACCTTCAAGCGAGGTATGGCATCCGAATCAACACCATCTCTGCCGGCCCATTGAAATCCCGCGCGGCCTCGGTCTCTTGGATGGTGCGATTAACGCCCGAAAGCCTGGTAAGGTTAACACTGAGTTGACGGCTGACTTTGAGGCATGTTGCTCAGCAGAAGGGCTGGGTCTTTGTGACTTCAGTGTTTGAGGCTGTATGCTTTGGATTCATGGCAGCTCGAAGTTTCCGTCGGTCGTTTAAACCTTTGACGGAGTATGTCGGATGTTGTATGTTGAGATGTTGTCTTGTCAGAGTAATTATGCAGGATTTCCCCAAACTCCAACCCTGGCCCTCAAGCCGACCCCGGACAATAGCAGCCGCTTAAGCATGGCTGTGTGACGCCAAGGCCATCGGTGGAGATGGCGAAAAGACCTTCATCGAGCGGGCCATTGTCCCTCAACTTGACCTTCATGTTTTGGTAACTTTGGTGTTCCGCACGAAAACAAACCCTCAATAGTACTGGTACGGTCCCATAATTGTCGAGCGCTTCGGAAGTCCATTACGGCTCCGTTCCGTGGTCATGACGCTTTCTTACGTTCTCGGCTTTGCTGCTGAATGCAGTTCGGGTTGATTTGTGCGGCATCAACCTTCAAGATTTATGCGTGGAAGCCTGCATCTCACAGTGAGATTCATCCAATGCTGCACTTTTGTTTGAAACAAAACATCCAGTCCATATTTCGTCAACCCCCAAGGGCCAAGCCATTTCGGACCTTCGCCATTCACACCTCGAAGCCTTGATGAAGCCACGCGAAGTGATCTTGAGAGTTTAGGGTTCAGGGGCCCATGTTCGGCTTCAACCTGATGGTCATAAGCCCGTCAGATACCTCCAACACAAATCAAAGCTCAAAATATCCGAAATGCCAGGCCCAAATGCTACAGTAGAACGCACGCGAAACCCTCAAGCCTACAATAGGGGTGTGCGTTTTTTCCGTTTAGCCGATGCCGAGACATTTCGGGATCCTTTACTTGCCCTTTTTCAGCTGAAGGGGTCTAGTCCAGGGCCTTCTACTAAAACCCAAACTCTGACGCCTCCGAAAACCCTGACCCCGAAATCGTCGACCCTTAACCTAACGAGCAGCCACGGCCCCTCAACCTTCAACCCCTACATCCTGGAGACTGGAGCCTCGATCCCCTGCAAAGATGCCCGGAAGGCTCAACTTACCGAGCAAAGCCCAAACCCCAAATAGTGAAGCTTTGGCCTAAAGCCCAAAGACTTGAAACGCTGTTATCTCTAAGGATTACTCAGTCACTTGGATGCAACAGCTTCTGCTTTTGCTCCGAGGTTGATTTGGGGAGCCCTGGTTTTCATTATCAGGGACACTGTGGCATTGTTGTGGATTCTTTAATTCGATGAAAGCTGAAATGGAAGTGTGTATATACATATATATATACATATATATATATATATATCAGCTACCGGTCTTGACGTCTACTGTATGTGGTTTTGGGCTTCAGGTTCAAAGGTGGTAGTATATAGTTGGGTTTAGGCTCAGGGCGAGGGCCCGCTAGCTCAGTTTCTTAAGGGTTGCGAAGTGTGTAGGCTTTTAGGGGCTTTCGTTTTGCGAACAGCCTGAAACGTGGAGCTCAACGTTCTAAATGCGAGATTTGACGACTGAGGGCTATAATGGATATTTGAATTCACACTAGAGATTCCCGCGCTTTCTTCCGTTGTCCCCATTGCAACTAGACAGTTTGAGGCTTGAGGCAATTCCCCATCGGCCGAATACTGGTAATACGGTTTGAGAGAGGGTTTAGAAGTAGGTGCTGAGACTGCTAGGGTCTTGGTGGCAGGTTGAGAATGCTCCATTGAGCGCGCCTTTGTATGCCACTTGGCTGCCAGCGCTTTGTGTCGGGAAGCTCCTTTCACGGTTTGCTCAAGATCTTGGCCAGTCAAAGGGATGCATTACGCAGTTGCATCAGCAAAGCTACCCTGTCCTAGTGGGCTCGGGTTCAAGACGGGTACCGTTGCGAAGACGGTGGCAATCAGCATGTCTTTTGCAGTTTATTGCAACCTGACATTTCCTCCAACTTCAGCCACTGAACCTTATAATTAAAGAGCCCAAGCCAGGCTAGAACCTTGAGTGTTAAGCCCCAGCCACCGAAACATACGCCGAGCGTCCGAAGGCCGAAGATGTGGGGAAGTCGGCTCTCTGCCTTCATTTGATGTCTGGCGTTACAGGCCAGGAATTCTATGGGGCAGTAAGACAGTGGTGGAAAGCTTTGGGTTCAGGGTGACGGATGACAAAGGTCTGGGAACGGGAGTTTAGAGTTTAGGGGCTTCAAGGTTCCGGGGCAATCGGGGTTTGAAGCTTTGAGGGTCGAAACCTAACGGTACAGGGCTCCCAGTTTCGGCTTCGGGGCTTTGTGTTTGGGGTATCGGGGTCTGTGATTTGTGAATGCAGCGGTGTGGGTGGGTTCTGCTTTGCTTTGAGTCTAGAATCAAACATTACGGCGTGTCAGCCTTAGCATGCTTGGCATCCTTTCCCCTTACTTGGAGACTCGGGGTAGTTGTGAGGAAGCAACAGTTGTTCTTATGAAAACTAACCGAAGTAAAGCTAAAGTTCTAAACCGAAAGACCCTGTGAGCAAAATCAACAGCACTCATCCACCTGAGAGTGACATCTACTTCGTGCTTATGTTGTGGTGACATCCGTGAGCTGCGGAGGCATGACGCTGTACGTGGACATGGGTCGGCTTCTCAGAGATGGTCTGCTTTCGCTCTCAGGGTTTCAGGGCTTGGTAGCGCACTTGGGCGGTGCGGCGGTGTATTGCTTATTGCTCCGTGTTTCGAGCCCTAGCCAGCGAATCGGTCCAGGGTTTTGGAGCTTCCCGCATCCGCATCTTGTGGCGCTCTCAGCCTTTAGAGCTTGGGGCCCCGGTGGCTCCGGGGCCGAAGGAGGAGTCAAGGCTCCAATTCGGGGTTTATGTCTCGGCGGCATTGACTTCTTTAGGGTTTCGGCCTCCACTGTAGAATTTAAGGTTTCGGATATATGATTTGTTGTTTCAGAGTCCGGCTGTTCTCAGGCTGAGGACGACAGCCTTGCCGCCTATGCGTTCCATCGGATGCCCCGCTTTCTTCCTTCTGTAGCCTAGCATTCCGATTTGTCCCTGAAGCGTATAGATCCCGACCATGTGTTTACTGTTATCCGAAAGCCAGCCCTCAACTTGTCAATCCAAGCACTAGCGAAGCGCCGCAGTGGTGGATTATTGATGCAAGCTTCATCCAGAGCCCCGAATCTCTTCATCAGGAAGGGCACATGAAGTCATCACCCGCAACCTCGTATGCCGAAGAAACCAAGACTGTCATCAGAGCACGATGCCAGGTCTGCAGATTGCGACTATCAGACCCAAATTAACGACACTCACTAAATGCCACAATGGTCGTCAAAATCGTCGTGTGAAGAACAGGCCTTCACTCCATGGGGCAGTCCCTGGACTCTTCGGCCTTCGAAGGTCTCGACCTGACACCCGGCAGCATTTTTGGCGGGGAAGGGAGTAGATTTGCAGAAACCATGCCAATACGAATGACAACGCCACATGGCTATTATGACTACTTACTCCTTTTTACGTACTTGCTTGCTTGCTTACTTGCTTAACTGCTTACTGGCTTACTTGCTTGCTTGCTTGCTCCTACTACTACTACTACTACTGCTACTATTACTACCACTACTACTACTACTACTACTACTGCTGCTACTGCTGCTACTACTACTACTACTGCTGCTGCTGCTACTGCTGCTACTACTACTACTGCTACTACTACCGGTACTACTATCCGAGTCTGCCTAGCGAGCGGGCATGTAGCCCGGCTGGCCAGCAACAATGTCTTTGACACTCCCATAACAAAAGTACACGTCGAGCACCGCTCCGTGGAGCCAAGCGTGCTCTCGCGGCAACCCTTCGTAGACAAACACGGTACATTAAACGCACTAAGAAGCGAAGAGGCATGATTTGCACAGCATGTACAGCCCCCACGGCGCAGCTTCAGGTCTTTCAGTAGCGCAAAAGCCTGGGATAGCCGGGAGCAGAGAGACAGCACACATACTGCTCCGGTAGATGTCGCCTTCGCTGATCTTGCTGAGCACAACCTCGGAGAGAGCGCATTAGAAGGCAACATAGCACAAGCAGGGGATTAGAGGCTGCATCTGCGTGGCGAGAGCTTTTATCACAGTGCACCCGAGCGTCACAGAGGCACCGTCAAGCTGAGGAATCACTCAGCCATTGAGAATGACAGCCGCAAGCCATCAAAGCCCTGCGATCCTCGTTGCATAAGCGCTGCGGGGAGGCAACATGATACGCTACCAGCAGTAGCCTGTCGCCTTGCCAAGGAAGGGAAGCATGAAGCTCACGAGGTGGAAACAAAAGTGAGTCATGAGTGGAGAGCACGCTTCCTCTGGGACCGTCCTGGGAAAGGCATGTCAACCCATCCGATGAGCCGACTCTCCACCTGTGAACTCTGAGCACGGAAGAGCAAGGTTCATGCTACTTGCCAGGTTGTTCATGTCCCTGTGATGGGCAGCCATCGTGTTCATGCTAAGCGTGACGGTGGTGAAGTCATGCTCCGTATTCCAGGTCCGCGCTATGCCCTGCTACTATAGTTATATTGTTATACTACTACTACTACTACTACTACTACTACTACTACTACTACTACTACTACTACTATACTACTACTCCTGCTGCTGCTGCTGCGCTACCGCTATTACTACGACTACAGTGCTGCTTCTGCTAGTACTACTAGTACTAGTGCTACTACCACTACCACTAGCACTAGCACTAGCACTACCACGACCACTACCACTACTACTACTACTACTACTACTGCTACTACTACTTTTACTACTACTACTACTACTACTACTACCAGTACTACTTCTACTTCTACTTCTACTTCTACTACTGCGGCGACTACTACTACTTTTAGTTCTACAATGCGACGATGACTACTGCTACTTCCACCACTACGCACTATCACGACGCCGACCACGACGGTGGCTGTGGCTGCTGCACTGGTGCCAGTCATAGCACCTGTTCGTTGTTGCTGGTCGAGGTGGTTCAAGTTCTGGCCGTGGCTGCAAAAAAGCTGGTGGTGCTGCTGGTGTTGCTGCTGGTATGCGGGGTGCTGGCTTGATGTTGAAAGTTCCTCCTACGTGCAGCCACTCAAAGAACTCACCAAGGAAGTCGCCACGATGAAGGCTGGTCAGCAGTAACGATTAGGCCACTTGACAGTTCTGGGCACCGAAGTTCTTGAAGCTCAGCATCCCGTGCAAAAACCCTCAAACTCCAGCCCTCGTGCTAGTCCCCGCTCAAGCCTGCAAACCGTTCTGGATTGCGCTTCTGGGCTTGGATAAAGGGTGTAGCTCTCAGGGATGTAGGGTCTGTGGTCTTGGGGTTTGGTGAAGGTGCCGTGACTCTTGAAATTCGCACTTGCAAGCTTGTTCAATGGAGATCTTGTGATTGCTCGCCCCAAATGCAGGTATCCTGCATCTTCACTCACAAACTTCCGGAGAACTTGTACAACAAACTGAAGCCCCTTGAAATCTAGCCCTGAACCACAGTCCTTGTGCTGGCACCCAGGCGTATACGTCGAGCCATAGATGTCCAGAGATCCTGAACCCTTTAGTTATGTAAGAGACAGACAGATGAAGACTCGGAAACATTACCCTTTGTGGCCCCCCAAATCCTGTAGTTCATGGAGAGGTCTGAGTTTAAGACATCCGTTTCAACGATAGAACCAGAATCTCTAGACCACCCCGAACTTTCGTCCCCGAATCCCAAGGCCCTGCATGCATAAGTCCTGAGACACCGAAACTTCAAAGTCTGTTTCCAGAGCCCTAAAGAGCCCTAAAAGAAATTTTGAGCCTCACACGCCGGGGCTGTGCTTAGTTTGTTTTGTTCATATTTGCCGTTCGTATCTTGTTGAGTAATACGCAATGGGTCTTATGTGAAGCGGCAGTGATATTTCAAGACCTCGAGGGATTATTTAGATTGTTACCTTGGTGACGAGCCGAACGCAGGCCATGGACTCGTCTTAGCTCCACATACTGAACTGGAAAGCCTCGATCTCTGTCTTGGCAGGTTTGGGGAATCGGAAGGTGGCGCAATGAGCTGACAGCCAAAACACTACGGCCCGCGTTACACATCAACTCAGTTAACCACCAGCACCAGCAGCAACTTTTAGGATTTTTGCGCTTAGGAGTATATGTAGATTTCCATGCATAGGTAAACAGAAATACACACGGCTATGTGTGTATATATATATATGTATATAGCATACAGTTATTTTCATACATACAAGTATGTGTGCCCAGGTACGACTATGTAGGCATGCACACACGCACACACACACATAGATAGATCAAAAGATAGATAGATAAATAGATACATAGATAGATAGCAGGTAGGATAGCAGATAGATTGATAGGTCGGTAGATAGGTAGATCGGTAGATAGGTAGATGGGTAAATGGTAGACGGGTAAATGGTAATTAGGTGGATAGGTAGATGGGTAGGTAGATAAACAGACAGACACAGAAAGAGAGATAGATAGATAGATAGTAAATAGATACGTAGATAGATAGACAGATGTGTGTGTGTGTATACATATATATATATATACATCTGAGGTTCATTGTTGTAAGCATGAACATCCTCAAGATTATCAGTGCCCGACAGTTGTACTTCCAAGGTACACCCTGAAGCCTAAAGCCTATATACATCACCCTTCAATCCTGGACCGTAGAGGCTTTGGATTCTGCGATTAATGGCTGCAAGGTGCCGATTCTTAACCTTGTTGCCTCGCAAGCGGTATCCGCACCCATCGCAAGCAGGTGAGGTTGAGTATGCCTTGTTCGAACATACTACTCATGCGGTTCAAAAAAGGCTTGAGGTTGAAGGGTGTCCGGGATTGGGGTTCAAAGTTCAAGACGTCTTTATTCCCTTGTACCTACATTAGTGAGCGAGCCCACGATAGGTCCCCTTGGTATAGGATCGTGCTCTTGACAGCTGAAGGTAGGCAGGGTTGTGTGTGTGTGTGAGATGGGGATGGGTGTCCTTGAGAAGACACATGCTCCCTAAATCCAGAAGCAAGAGAGGAAGTAGGATGGAAAGAGGATGGCCTCACTACGGTGTTTTGAAGTTGCCACAGGCCACAGACTGTCCCAACTTGAGCCATCCCGAAGGGCTGAGTGTGTCACGCTTGCGGCTTTGTGTCTAGTGCTCGTGTTTTCTTTCCGAATAAACAGATCCACACGTCAACCTCACTGCTGTTCCCGAGGGTGTCTATCTTTTTTCGCCAGGTACGGACCATATTTTAACAGCCCTTTCCAGGGCTGCGAGGGCCGCGCCGGGATCAATAGTGTCAGGCTGCCCTGGAGAACTACGAATGCTTCCCATGAAATTGCAATTCTCGTGTCGCGACAGCATGCATCGACTTCCGGAAAAGAAGCTTGCGCTTTGCCGGCAGAGCTAGAAGGATTGCCCGAGTCTTCCAGTAGAGCCCCTAGAGTCCCTAGAAGCCCAAACCATAGGAGTTCTCTGTCAATCCTAATCTCTGCAGGCTTGAGCCGTTTCCGCCTTTGGGCTTGGGGGTCTCCGGCCAGGACAACCAGGACCAGACCTAGTACTCAACCGGGTTAGGGTGCACAGTGTGCCTACCCAACCCGGCTCGCACATGGCAGGGGCGGAAGCGAATCGCAATGCACATCATTATCCACGTAGAGTTTGGGGTTGAGGCTCTCTTGAGTCGCAAACCCAACCCAAGACCTTGATCCCAACACCACAAGGACTCAGCCTCGGGTTATCGGATAGCAACGCTAGCAAGGGCTCCAAACCGGACCCGAACCAAAACCTAAGGCCAGAGCTCAGAGCCCCGTTTGACAGCACCCGACCTCCTTCAGGGCAAGCAGCTGCGACCGCAGAACTTGGAGGGCATGGAAGGCGACACGGGCCGCGTCTTCGCTGTGTGGGGCGATGCGCCTGGAGCCTCAGAGGGCGGAGCGAAGCTGCAAAGCCCCAACGCTGGACCGAAAGGGTTTTCTTGGCTGCCTTCTTCGTTTTGTTGGGGCAGAGGCGTTTCTTGTTTGCGTTCTGGGCATCACTGGCAGAAGCGGTCCGAGGGAAGGCTCGAATGTGTTGCAGGGCGTCGGGGTGTCAATCGACTGAAGTCTAGTTTAGACTCGAAGTGTAGGATGCCATGAATATGGCAGCTGGACTGCTGGTGACAATCTCGAGGACTCTTAGAGCTCCCGCAGCAGCAAACTTTCGGAAACGGTCTCGCAGTCTGGAGTCGGGAACACTCCGAAGGTCCCAAACCTTGAACACCAGCAAATCAAGGAGTTGATAAGGGAGAATAAGGGCATAAGGCCCAAAGCCCGAATTAAGAACTTCAGACCGTTGAGCACAAGCCCTCCTGCCTCTTGGGCCTTCGTGGCCACCTGCAGCCCTGAGCCTGCTAAACCACGAGCCGAAAAATTGTCAGTTTCACGTTCTAGCATATAAGTAAGGCTCCAGTCTACCAACTTTGCTGAATTCTCAGGAGCATTATTCCGATAACATGGAGGTGTAGCATATCAGACCCCGCTTTTTCCAGCCCTCAACCAGCATCCCCTTCGCCTTTCGCATCACACTACACCCTGACCCTTTGGGCAGGCGATGGTCCCGGGCACAGCTTTTGGGAGAAATCGCCAAGGGCAGCTTGGACTGCAGCTATCCTGTTCTCGGTGGTGAGCCTTGGCCTCAAAGCTAGGCTGATATAAAGCCTACACCATGCAAGCTTAAAGCCTGAAGTTCCAAAGGGCAAGCCGATGTTTCACAAGTCAAGTGGCACGGTAAGTTCTATCCTCAGGGCATATGTACATGCATGGATGTATGTGTTTATGTATGTATGTATGTATGTATGCATGTATGTATGTATGTATGTATGTATGCGTGTGTGTATGTATGTATGTATGCATGTACGTAGGTATGTATGTATGTATGTATGTATGTATGTATGTATGTGTGTGTGTGTGTGCATGTGTGTGTGTATTGTGTGTATGTGGGTGTGTGTGTGTGTGTCTGTGTATTTATGTGTCTGTGTGTGTACGTATGCATGTATGTATGACTGAATGTTAGTATGTACGGATGTATGTATGCATGCATGTATGTGGGTATGTACTTGTGTATGTACGTGCGTATGTATGTATGTATGTGCACGCGTATGCATGTATGTATTTATGTATGTATGTATATATGTATGTATGTATGCGCGTACGTATGTACGTATGTATGCATGCATGTATGTATGCATGTATGTATAGATGTGTGCGGGTATGTGTGTGGTTGATTGTATATGTATCCTTTTATGTGTGCGTATGTATATATATATATGTCTATGCATATTTATGTGTGTAGATGGTATATTTATTTGTCTATGTATATGCATGTTTGTGTATGGATATGCATATGTCTCTGTATATGTATGTTTGTATATGTACGTGTAAGTATATGTATATGTACATTCTCATGTTTATGTTGATGCATCTGTATGTGTACATGTAGTATATGTATGTATACACGTATGCATATATATATATATATATGTGTGTGTGTACATATGCTTACATGCTCATATGCATGAAGCTCGTGTTGCCCAAACCTTTTTAGCAGTCCTATGTAGCACAGCTCGAGATGCGAAGGCAACATTTTACCCTCAAGCGCGTTGCGGGCGGAAGGATGAAGGTGTAACCCAAGCATACTGTTTTGCCAATCTTGTTCGCAATCTTGAGGTGACTGGGGCTTGTGCAGAGCCAACGTCGGAGTCATGTCTGCAAGCAGATGTTGACACGCAAAGGCCGATTTGGGGTTTGGGGTTTGGCGTGCTCTCGTCATGGTGCTTCAGCTCCAGTGAGATCTGAATATTTCGTTTTCAGAAATACTGTCCTGTTCAACTCCGTCTGTTATGACTGTATATCGTACTTGCTCCAATTGTTTAAGCCTCAGGACTTCTGGCCCTCCGGCTAAGCTGTTGCAGTGGGGAGGGAAGGAAAGGCTCGGAGGTTGTCAAAAAGTAAAGATCTCTCTTGGATTTGCAAGCAGAACCAACCCACAAATGCCTTCTTCTGTCAGGGTAAGGCTCAACTTGATACCCCGGAGGGGTTCTGTGTACTCCCGTCCCGCATAATGGGCATTAGCATGTTCTTGGATCCAATTATGCACGACAAGATACGCTTGGGGCTGGGTTGCACGTCGAATCTTAAGCCTCAGGCACGTGAACTGAAGTGAACAAAACTTATCAGCAATTCCAAACCGTAAAGCCCGCCCAAGGCCCTAAATCAATCCGAACTCCAGACCAGGATGCTGTATCTTAAGCTACTACAGACGTCTAAATCGCAAACCCACCCTAAATCCTAAACCCAGCACGCGGTTTGGAGGCCTCGCAGATTTTTGCGTAGCCCAGGTGACCTTTCGTCAGCTCCCGATCAGCGGTGGATAAGCACCAAGGCACTGTTTTAGTGCAGCGGGTGTGGTTTGGAGTGTATACAGGGGTTGCATCTACGGTTCAGGATGGGGAGTTTGTGGAGTTTAGGGCATGCGGCTTGAGTCTCAGGGTTAAGGATAATTGAGGTTTCTTTGCTGCCTTTAGCTGTTGTAGGGCTTCACTCCGACATTCTTCAGAAGCCGGCTTCGGGGGGTTTGCAATTATGGAGGCAACTTCAACGTTGTGCATTTTGGGCAGAGGGTTTGGCGCTGCATTTCCAAACCCTCGGCCGCCAGTGCTCGACACTGAAGTGATCCGAAGTGGAAGCTCCTCTGATGTGAGTTTTGCTCCAAAATCCTGTTCTCAAACCCAAGTCCTGCTTTCCGCAAGCAGATTTCACAGGAAGCGCTCAATCCTCCAACCCCCCAGCACCTCAAGCCCGGAACCAGACAATCGCGAGGCCTTCCACAGTCAAGCTCTGAAATCTCAAACTGCAAAAACACTGGTCAGGGGCGCCTGGCCTTTGCTCCCATAACGGCCGCAGCCTCGGAAGTGAGAGGAACCGGAGGGTTGTGATAACGCCGATTGTGGCAAATCATTGTGACAATAGTGAGGACAAGCCACATTTAGTTCAGCCCTAACCGGAAGCGATGCCGCTCTGACTCGACAATAGTGAGGATAAGCTCTACAGAAGCCCCAAGTGATATCGCCCTGAATTCGGAGAACTCTTTCTCTAAACCCCAGAAAGGCACCACACTTGAGGGTTGGGATTTCGGGTTTTTCTCAGCTTGGGGATGCGGGATTCAAGCATGCAGAGTGTGGGGAGAGCTTTCGGTATGCCTGCGCATCACTGATTTCGACTCCACTTCTGTCATCTGTACATGTATGTGTACATATGTATGTGTGAGACCTTCCGTGCTATCCTGCCCATAAACACTGAACGCAACTCAGGACGTCAAATCCTGAACTCCATGCGTCGCTGAACTATAAAAATCTACACTCTGCCCTTCACCCTGAAACCCATCGGCCACGAGATTCGGCCCTCCTTTCCAGGCGCAAAACAACTTGCAAGAGCTCATCCGATATTACTCATCGGGGAACACAGGATCATGGCTTAGGGTGTCTTAGCGCGTGTGGAATTACGGGTTTATAAACACCTGCATGTGCACACATGTCCGGTCCATGATTAGGGCAGAGGCTTTAACGCCCCCGTGTGGGAGAACATCAATAGCCTCCCAAATCTTGTTGTGACACTTCAAGAGCCCTATAACAGCCACAGCCCTCAAAGACGCTTCGAAGGGTGCGCCTATTGCAGGTATCATTCCAATCGTTTGTGACCTTCTCCCGATGTCTTCAGTGTGTTTCAACCTGTTTTTTGGGAAGACAGACTTCTTATCTTCTTTTGCGGGTTGTGCGTGCAGTTAAGTGGTTTGAGGGATCTGCTTTCTGTACAAGAGCTTCTGTTGCCGCTGCCCAGGAGATGACTGAAAGTGCCTTGGCCGAAGCTAGTCTGGAAGACACTTCCGACAGGAAGAATGCACAACATGGCTCAGAAATCAGAAAATCGGGAGTCGAGCTCAGGGTACAACAATAGCATGCGAAACATGACAGTTTGCAGCATTCCGTGCTGAATGTCTTTCTTTGCCTCTACCTAGCCCAAGCCCTTGCTTGTTGCTTCGCGAAAGGCTACATGCGAGAGGCACAGCGCGAGATGAATGCGGCCCGGCAGACTCTGCAGCAACGCGGCAGCATTTTGTGCCCCAGGCACCCCTCTCAACATGCTCCGGGACTTCCGTCTTGAAGGCCGTGGATTTGCGACCCCAAGCTGGCTCCGACACGGCAAGCTGTTCTGCAGAATGTCAACCGTCAACCGCGAAAGCCTGGGCTTCAACATTCTATCCCTGAAGAAGCAAGGCCATAAGTTGCAGCACTTGCGGTGGGCGGGGCTGTTTGTGCTTCGGCATGCCACTTTTGTTCGCGCGTTGGCATGCCGAAGGGCCAGTGAGGAACAAAGAGCCACGGCCCTACTTCCTGAAACCTAGCCAAAACCCAAACCCGACCTTGTGCGGCCCCAGCCTGCCTACGTTTCTCCTTCAGGATGCATGGTGCTGCTCAACGCGAGGTGCCTTGTTTGGGATTAGATGACTAGTGTTGTTATTTCTGAGCCTTGCCGTAAAGCTTCGATGCTGCGTATAGTAACTCTACATCCTAAACCGCCCGGGCAGGGCTTGAATCGAGTATTTAGCTTTGGGTATTGGGCTTTAGGAGCTTTGCCGCTTGGGATCAGAGGGTGTGTGGTTTTGTTCCAGAATTCTTCAACGCCTCGCAAACAGAGGTATATGATAGTGTATGGGTGTACATGGCTTGGGATTTCCGGAAGCTTCTTTCAGATTTGAGATGTGCAGCCCGGAGCTTCACATGCAATTTGTAGAGGTTCCAGAGAGAGGAGAGGCATTCCGAACCCAACCCAAAAAACCCCTACAGCCATGGAATTTTTCTGAATGTCTTCAGATTTCGTAGTTGTCGACGCTGAGAAGTCGAAACCCTGCAACGCCAACCATGCTCTGATGATACAATGTGCCGACTCCTGTCATCGCAGGCTCTGCACCAATTTCTGCTGAATGAGAGTACTAGAAGATTTTCTTTATTCATCACCATACCAATGCAGTACACCGTTCTGCCGAACTTGCCTCCAACTGCTTAGGCTCCTGAGTCCTGCTCTCATGCTTATTACCCTCGGAACAGCGGGAAGCTTCCGGAGCACAGTACTAAAAGCTACCGAACCAAGCTGACGAGCACCCCCTCCCCGCCGATATGTTTACGAAATCGTATTACCACAAGGCTTGATTTAAACCTAATGGTTCAAGCCTTTGCTGTTGCTGCAAAGCCTTAAGGCTGGGGTGCAACACATGGTATAGGGTTTACGGCTTTTCGGCCTTCAGGTTTGAGGTTCAGAGTTCGAAGGTTTAGGCTCGAAGCACGTACCGTTTGGGGCTTTAGGCTTTCAAGATGTTTTAGGTTTCAGGGAACGATTGACGGCCCCAGGAGCCGGAGCTGGAATCACTCCTCCCAGCTGTGCAGAGCCGAGAGGTGCCTGGAAGCTGGTCTTTTGGGGCTTTCGAGCTTCAGGGTGTAAAGGTTCGGGATGGTCCGGGGTCCTTTAGTTTAGCGGTTTGGCTTTAGGGTATGAGGTTTTTAAGAAATTCAGGCTTTTAAAGTTTAGTTGAGGGTTTGGGGGTTTTAGACTGGTTGCTTGAGCCTGCGATTGGGCGTGCAGGGGGTGCGGGGGTCCTTGTCGTACTGGTCGAAAATCCTCGGTTCCGCTGGCTGGGAAGGTTTGCGAGACTCGAACGGCTTTCAGGATTTGTCTGCAAGATGTTCCGAGTTGTTCAGAAGGACTGCTGTTAATCATCAAGCGTGGCAAGTCACATCAGGAGCTTTCGTTGTGAGAGTGTTTTGGGGTTCAGAGGTTTGTGGGCGTTCTAGAGCGTAGGTGGGGTTGTAGCTCCCCGATCCGCGGCAGCCTTCGTAGCCCAGTCCAGAAAGCCACATCAGCATCTGAGCATCGAGTGTGCTTTGGGTTGGAGTGTTTCCCAAATCAGTAGCGGTTTCACATGTAACTCCCAGCGGCTAAAGGTAGGATTCGTCGCGTTCTGCCATGTCCTGCGAAGACCTGAAGCCAGGACACTACGTCCACGGCTCCGGGTACAACGTCGGATCAGGTCCGACCCTAGGGAGTGCAAATGCACGGCCAGACGACCTGAACCCGAAGCAACGTGCTTGAAACTCCAACCCGATAGCGCCCAACCTAAGTCCCGACCCTAGTCCCAAAACGGTGGCTCGTAGATGCTGCCTTTGTGTCAGTTGTCCTTCACAGTCCCTGCACACTTTGCATGGTACTTAGCACGGAAAGTCTCCCGGCGACCGAAGCTAGACGTAGCCTGGACCCCTTACCAGCCAAGTCGATACTGCGGGTCAGCAGAGCACCAGAACACTTACGGGCCGATCCGCCCCCGTCCCCCCAACAAAATTCCACATTTCGATGCCTCAAGATCGGTGTAGCTAAAGTTCTTCTACTTCCGTGCCGTAAACCCGGAAATTCTGAACCGGAAACGCATAACGAGAAAGGGCGGCTCAATGCTGAAAATACAGATATTGCTTGAGTCATATTTCAGGGGCTTTCAAAAAGTCGCAGTCCATGGGGGGTCTGTCGGAGTCTACCGCAATCTTGCCTGCACAACCCCTGAGTGTTCTTCAATCTGAGTTCAACGTAAAGCCTAGAAGACTTCTTCATCCCTAAATTCCAAACCATAAACCCCAAAACCCTAAACCCTAAATCCAATCGCCTTGCGCATGTGGTCAATGAGGACATGGGTCCAGTGCCTGCAGTGCCTGCAGAGGATGTGGTTGCCAGCATCGTGATTTTTGGAGATCGTTCGTGATCTAGGGTTGAGATGCCTATTCGGGACTGGAGTAAACAGCCCTGTCCGCTTTCTGTAAGCAGCAGCCGTGGTAAATACCATAAGCTCAACCCAGCACACAGTGTGATGACACCGGGGTGTTGGGTTATATTGCTGGGCAGTGGACTTACGCAGGTTTGGAGTTCCGCCGGAGGGACAGTGGAGGGCTTCAGGTAGTTGTCAACACGGGTTTTGGGGAGACCGCATTGAAATGGATTCGAGCGCCCGTGTTCAAACTCATTTCTCGATATTCTATGAAACAAACCCTTGTAAACACCTTGTAAGACCGCTGTCAGATCAACCTGCTTCTTCGCGAGGAATGAATGACCTGACCAGCTGGCATGCGGCTCCTATGCGCTGCCATGGATTGAAGATATTCCCAAATTTAGGTTGACGGTGCCTTGTGGGTGGGGTCGAGTTTTCCGAAATGTTCATTTTAGATCACCTGAGGCGCTGTTCCAGGGATAGCGTAGTTGAGTAAATTGTCCTGTTATACCTAGTACTTGTAAGCGATGGCCTCTATATTTCAAGGGAAGCATGACCCTGAGATTCGTCAAGAGTCAAGCACCACAAGCTCTCATCGCTAAGGTCGTAGGTAGGTAGAATTCACAAAGACATTCCTCGACCGACTGGTGTTTGGATTGCTCCGCCTGCAGAAGCTCAAACTTAACTCGCATGCGCTCTACCCACACACTGCAAAGTCTAACGTTCCAGCCCATAGCCTGCGGACTCCATCCTGGCGATGGACAAATCTTTACCAGTTGGCAGAACAGCCTTCCTCGTGTTTAAGCCTTCCACCCCAAGCCCTGGCGGTGATGCGACTCCAGCATGAGGTCGGGACTGTCAGTGGTCGTTAATTTCAAGGCCTTGTTCATATCAAGAGACCGCCCACTCAGATCGTCAGCTTGAAAGACAAAAGAACAAGTTGCGCTTCATTGACTAACCGCTCTGTTCACGTACACGAAGATTGAATCTTCGACAGTGGTCTCCGAGACAGTGCGGCATGTTTATGAACACAAAGATGAATGGTTACGATGATGCAGATGGTGTTGATGCTGATCATGAAAGTAACAATGACGATGACGATCACGATGATGTCAAATAGCACGGAACACATTCTGGTGAGTACGAGATGATAGCACTACGACGACGACTAGAGGTACTTTACTACTACTACTACTACTACTACTACTACTACTACTACTACTACTACTACTACTACTACTACTACTACGGTGAGGTTTTTTAAATATGTGGTGGCCGGGCCACACGGCAGTGGCTCAGAGGTAGTATGACGCATTCCGTAAACACTCACAATCATTTTGTGCGGGGGCAGGGCAGGGCCAAATCTTGCAAATTAGACGCTAATCGCTCAAACAGGCCGGGCAGGGCTGAATCTTGCGAATTAGACGCTAATACGCTCAAACCCGCAGAACACAGCCCAGAGCAGGGGGCAGGTGGTCGCGGGCGAGGCAAATGTGAATCTTGCGAATTAGACGCTAATTCGCTCAAATCGCAAAACACAGGCCCGGGGGCAGGGGCCAGGGGCAGGGGCAGGGCCAGGGCCAGGGGTACAGAACCAGGCGGGGGAGGCAAATGTGAATCTTGCGAATTAGACGCTAATTCGCTCAAATCGCAAAACACAGGCNGGCGAGGCAGTGAGGAGTCTTGTGAATTAGACGCTAATTCGCTCAAATCGGGCAGGGCAGGGCAGAGCACAGGGCAGGGGAATTCGTGCGAATTAGACGCTAATTCGCGCAAATAAGCAAATGCGTCTAATTCGCGCAAATCTCCAAATGACAGGCCGGGGTTCGAGCCCACGACGTTTGGTCATGAGCGAACCAAGACCCTTGCCCGATCCATTTGGCCAGCCGGTCGATGTGTTATAGGTTCCAGGCTTCAACCCACGGCCAAAAATCTAGCCCTCCATCCCTCTTTGCGGATTTGAGCGAATTAGTGTCTAATTCGCAAGATTCAGATTTGGGTGCCACCCAGCCCGCCCCAGGTTTGGGGCTCGCCCTCCACCCCTCCGACCTAGGCCTTCCCAAACCCTCCCCAGCCCTCCAGTTTTGTTTGTTCTCTGCCGCACCGAACCTCCAGCCTTCCCCAACCCTCCGCCAGACCTCCAGCTCCACACGCATCCTCCGCATGTTTTATTTCATGGCCGGGCTGACCGCACCCTTCACAGAGGTAGTATGCGGTACCTGTTTAATCTATTTTTATGTCCGCATATTTAAAAAGCGTCGCCGTACTACTACTACTACTACTACTACTACTACTACTACTACTACTACTACTACTACTACTACCACTACCACCACTACCAGCACCACCGCGACGACAACAAAGACTACTACTATTATACCACAACAACTAGTACTCCTACTACTACGCCTACTAATCCGACTCCGAATTCGACCCCGACTCCTATGCCTGCTGCTGATGCTGATGCTTTTGCTGCTGCTGTCGCTTCGACAACGGCCACGGTTGCTGCTGCTGTGGGTTCTCGTGTAGCTGCTGCTGCATCTGCTACTGCCACGCTGACCACTACTCTATCGACTGCTGCGATTGGTCACATCTCCCTATACTTCTGCTGCTGCTACTGCCGCGGCTATTGCTAGGGTTGCTACTGCCGTGACTACGACGACAGCACGACCGATGCCAGAGCTACCCGGCCAGAAAAGCTGGAAGCAAAAGAACCGGAGGCACGAGGGCATAGCCAAGTGTCACAGAATTTCGGTTCGCTTTTCAGTACGATGACGCATGTCGATACTAGGTGATCGCTCTTATGTTGCTGGGCTCGACATGCTCGACCCGGTCTGCCTTTGGCCGCAGCCACACCCACAGAAGCGATAGTTTTGTGGCTGCAGCCGGCGGCTACCTTCAAGGGTAGCGCTCGCCTGCAACAGGCCCCCTCCCCCCTGCAATTCACAGGCGAGCGCTTCGCCTAGCAGTCTGGCGCCATGGCCTTTCTGCCCTGTCTTTGGCTGCTGTTAGCTGATCTGGTGACTCTCCGTGTCGGCGCGGCGAGCCCCAACCGCTGGAGCTCCGACTGTCTGCACGATTTGTTAGGACCATAAGGGAGCTATTTTCAGGACCAAGATGAGCGGGCTTTCGCTGCTGCTTCCATGTCTTTTCTGGCTTGTACCTCTCAAGGCAGTGGCAATGGCGAGGTGATCTTTTTTGGTCGCAATGTCTTTCGGTTCCTCTTAATAGGATGGTTACCAGGATAGATTGTCACGAGGAGCTCCATGCCGAACCGCTGCACCGCGGGCAGCAACTGCGTGGTGCCTGCAGACGAGCATTGGCTCCTTGATTGGTCCCCACCCGAGCTTGCTTCGTTGACGATCTGGGGCAAGCTGGAGTGGGACAGTGGCATCTTGGTTCTAACCTGCGTTGGTTTTCTTGGCTTTCGTGGAGTTGTGGTAGCAATCGTCCTTGATGTGTTTGTATTCGTCTCCGGTATACAAGCCAAGAAGTAGTTAAAGGAGGGGGATCGATGATAATGATTCGAGGCTGGGGAGGTGCACAAGGAGCAGCAGCAGTGGAATGGCGAGTGCGCCTCGTATAATGTATCTGTAAGCATCTTATTCACATTGAAGTCGTAGTAAAAGAGGATGGACAGAGAGAGTGCAACGGCAGGACGGCAGGAGGTCGGAGTAGTTTTGTAAGAACTGGAAGCAGAGGAAATGGAGGAGATGATGGAGTCATGTGTAGCAGCAGACGAGCATCATGACTACGTCGTTTTGTGTGCCAATTAAGTGAGCAATCTTCGTGTGAAACTCACCCAAGGCATCGATGACCTGCAGCTAACCGCTGGATACGTGCTCGTGGAAGGCCTCGCGGTGGTTTTTGTTCTTACATTCTCGGGAACAGCTTTAAAACGACATCCCGACCTATCCTAAACCCCTGAAGCCGTAAAAAGTGAAACAGCACTCGCCGATAAACCGGACCCCATGATTGAAGATTCGCGCGCAATGAGGTAAGGGCATCCTCGAGATCGGAACAGAGAGCCAGCCGATGTCTAACCTGGCCACCATCAACCTGACTGACGCGCAGGCTCTCCGCAAGCCTGTGGCTCGTGGGCCTTCGTTCTTAAAGTCTTAGCCTGGGCTGCGAGCTCAAGATCGGGGGTGTCAGTGTTACAAGCCCGTTTCATCGGAGGGAAGCTCTTAGTTCGAGCTTGGTCCTTGCCGCAACTTCCATTGGGGCGGTGTCGGCTGTGCAATCGAGGGCAGCAACCCTGTGCAGACGAGCCCCCAAAAGTGACCCTCAGTTAGAAAGTGCCCCGATTAACACTTCAGCCCCAAGTCCTGCCATGACCTAACCCACAAAAAATCCTACTCCACATGGACCTTGATCAAGCTGCGTTGAGGGGCTTTAGGTTTTCCGTCTGGAGTCGTCCGGGATTAAGGCTCTGGGCCGATGGTGAACCTGTCCTCACAGGAACATGTCTCTAAGCTTTCGAGTTTGTTCGTGGTACTGCATGTAATTACACTAAGTAAGTGTATCTGTGTGTGTGGATATATACATATTACATGATTCATCTTCGGATTGCAAGCACTTCAACAAGGCCCTGCATGCAGGATGTACGTTTTGGCGTTTGCGCGTGTTTGCTTCAGGGTGGGCGCCGCTCTCCGCATCGTGTTGATAGCCTGTCCGCTGCACCGATTAGGCTTGACACTCTTGCGTCTCCCTTAATCGCCTTAATCCCGCAAAATAACCCTTACCCCTAAACCATTTGCCCCCAATCCCCTAAATCCCATCTCTCAGACAAGCTTAGACCGCCTCGCCTTGTGGGGTCCCCTTAAGCCCCGAGCCGAAACCCCCCACACAGCAGTCGTACCAGGGAGCCAGAGTCGACCCGTATGATTATGAGCAGCTCTAGGCCATGAGCCCTTTTGCTCGCACTTTGCTTTGGAACTTATGTGCAGAAGGCGATCATCCTCGCTGCATATGACACCTACTGTAGGCCATCTTCCCTTCGCTCGAAAAAGCTCGGAACATTAAGCAGGCATCTCCGCACCCAACGCTTGGGAGCCGCTTCCTTGCGGGCCAAGACAAGGTGTGACCTGCAGAGTTAAGTTTCGGGTTCAAGGTTCCATCAGGGTTTACAAATCTTTTTGAACTTTGAATTGCTCTTCGATACGGTACCAGGTTTCTGTCTTGGGGCTTTGGAGGGTCCTAAACCCTTTAAACCCTAAAACCCCACACCTTCCAAACCCCTAGACCGCCTAAACCCCCAAGACCCCAAATCCGTTAAGAAAGAAGAATTGAGATTTCCAACACCCAGTTCCAATTATTCAGGCTTCTTTCTCAGCAATAGGTGATGTAAGGTTTCAATGTTTGAGGTCGCTGGGACCTCGCAACGGCAGGTCGACGTTTGTAGAGCTCTAGTGCGTTGGAGTTTCTTTTGGTCTCTTGGGTTGCTATTTTGGCAGGTCCGAAAAAATGCAGGTCTTTGAGCGGCAGATGGATGGGCAGGTTCCATTACGCCATTATGCTTTGCGAAGCTATTCAGGCCATGGGGGCTACTTACTGAACCGCATGTTCTACTCATTGCTACTCATGTCGAAGGAGAGTAGCATAGAGTAGCATCCGAATGTGGATAATGACAGGAGCTCCCGCGACATAGCAAGTTGTCATTTGTTGCTCAGGGGTCATGCCCATGCTAAACCTTAGTAATCACTACTTTAGCACTTGCATCCAAGGCACCTCGTCAAGTCTGCCGGGATTCTACAATACACAGCATGCTCTTGTGCAAGATAAGATGCTGGTGTCGAAGAGTGTCCCATCTTCTTGCCAATATTGAGGCCAGAGCCTGTCACGAAACAATTGCAGCAAGTATTGGTTACTAGAAGCAAGAGCAGCATATATGGGTTCGCACACGGGGATACAATGACGTTTGTATGGTCTCATAGCTGTAAATCCGAAACCCGAGACCGCAGGCACAGATCCACATGCATGGCCGGCCTCTCGGCACATGGACTTTGCTGGCAAGAGACGTGGCCAAGGGCGAGTCCGAGATAGAGCTGAAGGAGGACTGTGGCGACAGGATTAATTAGGGGTTTATCGGGCTAGGCCATAGACTCCCAAGCAGTTAAGTCAGAGCTAACAGGCTTGCAGCTGGCAGCTGGCATTGTGGAGTTGGTGCGTTTATGGTTCATGTCCACACGCCCCAAACCCTACACTGTGAGGCAACCTGGATCGTGAAGTGGGATGTCCACGATGGTACAGCAAATCTTTAGTGCCGACAGTTGCCCCAAGTGTGAAATGTATGCTAAGCCCCATACACCTCCAGCCCACAACCAGGCCGGTTCGGCAGGAATTCAATGGTTGGGGGAGCGATGCGGGCTTTGCGTCCAGACCACGATTCAGTCTGGATTTGAGGTCGATAGGATGTGCGTACTTCGTGCGTTAAGGGGGTGAGGGCTGACAGGTTCAGAGATCTTGTGTGAGCTTGAGCTTAGAGAGTAGAATATCAAAGAACGTACAGCTTGGAGGCTACGAGAACGTAGTGACCAAGTGCCCTTCCCCACCAAGTCCCTGTTTGCAAAGCCTTGATGCCCAAACCTGACGAACCCCGCGAGTCTGAGCCTAGCCTTACCGTAGTCTTAGGCTTCAATGCCCTGTGCTACAAGAAACCGCTTCTGCGTCCTCCAATCCTTCGCCAGGACCCCCGGGCACTGTCCTGGCGGATAGGCGATGCGATCGGAATCGCGACGACGAATCGTGGCCAAACGTGACTTAGCCCAGCAGTTCTGCTAGTACAAAACTAACAGTACAGGACGACTGTCATTATTTCTGAATTGCATCTGTTGCTGCTGCTTCTGCTCCTGCACAACCACAACTGCTACTCCTACTGTACTCCTACTCTTACCACTACCCTACTCCTACTACTCCTACTCGTCGTCCTCCTCCTCCTACTACTTCTACTTCTACTATTACGACTACTCCAGTTCTCCATTTCTGCAACAGCAGCAACAACAACATGAAGAACAACCAAAACAAGAGCAATAACAAGCACAACAACCACAACAACAACAACAACAGCAACAACAAAAAAACAACAAAAAACAACACAACAACCAAAACAACCAAAACAAAAAAAGCAACAACAACAACAAGAACAAGAACAATAACAAGAACAACAACAACAACAGCAACAGCAACAGCACCAGCAACAGCAACAGCAACAGCAACAGCAACAACAGCAGCAACAGCAACAACAGCAACAACAGAAACAACAGCAGCAACAACGACAACAACGACAACAACAACAGCAACAGCAACAGCAGCAGCAGCAACAACGACAGCAACAACAACAAGCATGATAGCAATAGCAATAGCCACAACGACAACGACAACAACGACAACGACGACAACCATAACCGCAAAAACAACAACAATAACAGCAATAGCAACAATGGTTAAAGCGACAACAACAACAACTACTACTACTACTACTACTACTACTACTACTACCAGTACTTCTTCTTCTACTACGACAGCGACGACTACTATTACTGCTACTACTCCCCCTGCTACTACCGCTCCTACTACTACTACTACTACTACTGCTATTTATTTTTTATTACTATTACTAGTACGGCTACGACCACCACGACGCCTACTACTGCTGCCACTACTGCGGTTTAGGGTTTAGGGTGCCATTGCTACTACTACGACTACTAAAAGGCAGCCGTACAAGATCGTGGAACTCGGCCTTGCTGGCAGCAAGACAGCAACTTGGCCTGGCCTCCGATAGGAAGGAAGCAGGCAGTGAGAAATTTCACGAGTTGTCGTCGTCGCAGTCGTAGCAGGAGTAGCAGTAGTAGCAGTAGTAGTAGCAGCAGTAGTAGTGGTGGTAGTGGTGGTGGTGGGAGTGGGAGTGGGAGTGGGAGTGGGAGTGGGGGTAGGGGTAGGGGTAGGGGTAGGAGCGGGAGCGGAGTAGATGGTAGTAGTAACAGTAGTCGTCGTCGTAGTAGTCTTGGCAGTAGTAGTATAGTAGTAGTAGTAGCAGTAGTAGTAGTAGTTGTTGTTGTAGGAGTAGTAGGAGTAGGAGCAGGAGCAGGAGCAGGAGCAGGAGCCGGAGCCGGAGCCGGAGCAGGAGCAGGAGCAGGAGCAGGAGCAGGAGCAGGAGTAGTAGTAGTAGTAGTAGTAGTAGTAGTAGTACTAGTACTAGTAGTAGTACTGGTAGTAGTAGTACTAGTAGTAGTAGTAGCAGCAGCAGCAGTAGCAGTAGCAGTAGCAGTAGCAGTAGCAGGAGCAGGAGCAGGAGCAGGAGCAGGAGCAGGAGCAGTAGCAGTAGCAGTAGCAGTAGCAGTAGCAGTAGCAGTAGCAGTAGGAGGAGTAGTAGTAGTAGTGGTGGTGGTCGTGGTAGTGGTAGCGGTAGTGGTAGTGGTATTGGTAGCGGTAGCGGTAGCGGTAGAGGTAGTGGTAGTGGTAGGAGTAGGAGTAGGAGTAGGAGTAGGAGTAGATGGTAGTAGTAACAGTAGTCATCGTCGTAGTAGTTTTGGCAGTAGTAGTACAGTAGTAGTAGTAGTAGTAGTGGTGGTGGTAGTGCTAGTGCTAGTGCTAGTGCTAGTGCTAGTGCTAGTGCTAGTGCTAGTGCTAGTGCTAGTGGTAGTGGTAGTGGTAGTGGTAGTGGTAGTGGTGGTAGTAGTAGTAGTAGTAGCAGTAGTAGTAGTTGTTGTTGTGGGAGTAGTAGGAGCAGGAACAGGAGAAGGAGTAGGAGCAAACACCACTCAGGTCAAGATTGATCCACCTGCGGCGGCAGACTACTGGGGAGGTTGGCGACCGATTCACCACGCTTCCGGTCGATCTTCCGCGGACCCCTGGTCGCCAAGTGTCGAGCCCGAGGGGCTCGAATGCTTTGTATAATTAGCATTGATTAGGGTTTCAACTGCAAGGTCATGAGCTGAATGGACTCCACAAAAGCCTGAGGCAATAGGGTATATGCCTTAAAAGACTTTTGAGGCAACGGATTGCTCGAGTCGATTTGGGGCGAAGGGTGCAGGCTGAATTTGACGGCTGCTCCTATTCAGTGCAGCCCATGATATGCTGATAACATATTGGAAACTGTAATGAACAGGGGTCCTTTTGTGTGGTCTGGATGTGGCCATCAGCTCTGTTATTGATGCTGCTAGCTGCAACATGGCCCCAAGGACGTGAAGTTGAAGGATTGAGGGCCCGCTGCAACACTGCTCGTCCCAGGTTTGAGTCGCACTCCTGAGTTTGCATCCTGCGCTAGCCACCAGGGAGCCTCTCTGAAGGGCCGCTAGTTGGGGTGCTTTTGCCAGGGGTTCGAGCTTGAAAACCCGCCCTCAATTTTCGCATTGCTTCTCGAGTTCTTTTCTGGCTTGCTAGCAGAAGAACATCACCATTTAGCCAACTGCTTCAACTGATCCATCCTCATCGGCAGGTCGCAGTGCGTTACAGTGTGCATCTTTACGGACCTGTCAGGTCCATGATGGGACTTTCAGCCGACTCTCCTTAAATCCAAGGACTTCAACAAGAGCTTCGAGCTCGCAGCTGAAGTCGTGAACTTGCAGAGATCTGTGGTCATCACCGGGCCGCCCAATTGGGACACGGCCGAGTCTCGCACATTTTGAAGTGAGTCGGGGCTTAGGGCTTCAAGGGCTCAGGGACACGGAGGGCTGAAGGCAGGAGTTACGACTTAGGAGCTTCAAGCTTCGGTAGCAGGGGTTTGCTTAGAAGTGCCTTGCCCACAGTAGCCTGCCAGACCCTAGTGCTCAGTTTGGTCATTTGCGATGTGAGACCGTTGTCTGCCTTGGCAGATTTAAGCGTGATCATTGCTTTGGGTTGGGTTTATCAAGCTGGGACTCGGGACTCAGTCTTGGAATGTTGGCAGAGCTCTCCTGTGCAGGAGCATTTCGCCTCTAAGACCTGGCGTGGTCATGATCTTAGCAAAAACCGAGGGAATAAGCCATGCTTGGTAACGATCAATACCTGATGCCACATGTTCTCCGTGAGCCCGGAACCTTGAAGCCGAAGCAACGTCATGCAACATGCTGCCTGCCATATGATGTTGTGTCTTTCCCCCAGTTGCAAGGTTGGAGGCCCCTGGCTACTGAAATCTATTTCGCCTCAAAGCTTGAAGCCGGTGGGGTACCAGTCGACATCATGATCAACTAACTTTCGTTCAACCAGATACGTTTCCTGGCAAAGGCTTATATATAGTGTCCTCACAACAAGTAACCAGGCAGTACTTGCATCATCAACATGCCGGCCGTCATGGCCAAGGATTACTAGCAAATCCCAGAGGCTTGTAGTGATTTGAGAAAAAATACTAGATATACAGAGTCCCTTTATAGAGTGGTATGTCCTAAATGCCTACTCAGCACGAAGGCTTCTATAGAGGCTTTTGGAGACTGTCTTTAGACCCAGTACTGGCAAGCAATCCCTACAAATTGTATAGACGATGCCGATACGGAACAAAAACAAGCCCCACGGCACAAGACCCAAACATTTGCGCCTCAAAGCCACGAGTTTAAGCCATTGACTCCTCACATAGCGATGCCAAGGATTGGAAGGGGCTTCATACGCTGATGACTGGCCATGGTTTCATGGACGCTCGCTACATCCGCGTGGAGAATTGTGGGCAGCCACCGCATCAGGGGCAACTTAGCCTTCTGTGAGACGAAGCGGTTGGGGTCTCGGGATTGGGGTTTGGGTTCCGGGGTGCGGGATCAAATCCACGCGAAACCCATCCCTCGGCACTGCACCAGTCCCAAAACTGATTGCCACCGCACTCGCACCTGCGGCAAAGGTAGAACCCTCTTGCAACCCTAAACATCACGAACCCCAGACCACGTCAAAGCTTCAATGTTGCACCTCGAGACCGGTCTTCATTCAGGCCGCGTGGGGGTCGGGTCGTCACTATGGGTCCAAGGTGCCAGCATCCTAAAATCTGTCAGTCCCAGACTAAGGGCTTCAGGATTTCGCAGTAGGTTCCGGGGCTTTTGAATCGTCTGCAATTCGGCACCTACGGCGAATGCTCAAAGCACTGCGAACCTAAACCCAAAGCCTACACCCTAAGGAGATATTGCCTGCATTTCCACTTGATGCACCGCTGCCCCCGCTGTGTCCTTCACGGCAATGCCGTGGTCAACTCCACACAGGCAAAGACGGGCTTTGCCTTTTAATTCTGCTTGTTCGGACGACCAGCCAGCCCCTTGTTTCACGCGGAGGACGTGTTGACCTCAATGAGTGCATGTCTTCAATGAGTGATCACATTTTCATACGGACAAGAAGCCGAGAAAGAGTTCGTAGCAATGCAAGTGCAGCGACAGATGTACACACAAGCTCACACCAGTCATTTCTCCGGGGCGCAACGGGTTCGTCTTGGCCTTCACACATCCTAAATCCGACTCAGAACAGAGCCGGGCAAGTCGTCCAAAATCACAATCCGGAAAGCATTGCAACACGATTGCTTCGTTTCGCCCTTTCGTTTTGCCCCGAAAGGTCGGCATCACGGTCCACGGCACCCACCAAGCCAGGGTGTCGAGCAACATCCTTTGGAACACCATGTCTGCCGGCGTGTATGTGGAGGACATGGGCAGTTTGTTGTTTAGAAGCAGCTGAATACAGCCAAACCTATAACCCCGCACACCTACACTCTAAATCCAAACCCTACACCGATAAGCTTGAGGCTTCCAGCTCGAGTGTTCGAGGGAAGTTTCCGCCAGACTTCTCAGCCTGTGTCGCACGCAGTTATCCCTGAAAGCGTGTCGGGCCCCGAATGCCGACCTTGAGGATGGTAACGAGATGAACAATACCTTTGAGGAGAATGTCTTGATATGCATGCATCAGGTGCTCCTGCCTAGCACTTTCCCTTTCGCTTCTTGCCAAACCGTCGAAAGCACAAACTAGCCAGCTCAGAATGCGAAGTCAACGTACACCTGCCAAGTTTCAATCCTTGCTGAAGTCTGGTCAGGACCCGGATGGGTCGGACTTGTTTTGGTGCTAAACTAGAGCTTATGAGGTTGTCTGTGTCTTCGGACTTGTTGCCAGTTGTACAAGAGGTGCCGTTAATGGTCGTCGTTGAAGTTGTCTTGCGTCTTCGGCTTCGTCGTTGTCGTCGTTGTCATCGTCACAGTGTCGTCGTCGTCGCGCTAGTGGCCGGGATGTCGCGGCACTTTCGTTGGTAGACGACAGCGAAGCTTGCAAAAGATTCAACGGCCACGATGCAAGTGCCAGGTGCCGCCGGTCAACCCCCTACCCTGCAACAAGGGCGACACGGGCATCTGCCCTGAAGCTCGACGGGGCTGCACCTACGACATGTTCAACCAGGCCCAACACATTAGCAGTAGTTGAGACGTCTTGTCTGAAATCAAGCCTTATATAACGATGGGAAGCAGCAAGTCTTCAGTGGCATTGACTTTTGCTAAATTGTTCGGACTCGGTGCCTGTGTCAGCTGCAACTGCTGCTATTGCACCACTACAGAAAGTTCCTCAAACCCTGCAACCTGCATCCCCCCATTCAAAACCGTGAAACCGTTAAACCCGAACCAACCAATCCCATCGCCACCCACCTGCAAGCTTCACAAGTTTCGTTCTTGCGAAGACTCCATGAACAAAGCTTCCGTAACCCCTTAGCAAGGGGATATTTGTGTTTGTTATACGTATATTGGTGTGCGTCTTTATGTGTTGTGTGTGTGCGCGCGTATATGTATGTATACCCAAGGCTGCAGTAGCCCACTCTTACTGCACTACCGAAGCCGGTGCTGTCCGCGCTCAAGCCGGTAACGGTGGTGGAAGTCAGAGTGTAAACACGGATAGCAATTGACTGTGTCACGCTGGCGCTCCGGTGATCTTGTCACTACAGCACTTCTAACATGTGAAATATATATATATATATATGCATACATAAACAATATGTATGTATGTACCCCTGCAAAGCCCATATGATCGGTGCTCGGCATTCCATATCAATCAGTGTAAGACGATCAGGTCTCTGAAACCCAAACCCTTCGACCCCACAGCCCTTGAACCCTAAGTTCGAATAGCACATACCCTAGCTGAAAAGAAGTGCAGGGCGGCCGGCTCGGCGGCTTCTTTGTTATTGGCATGACCAACGATTTCATAAGGTGCTCGGTCGTGGTCTTTAAGGAACGTTATAACCTTTAAGGCATACGGCTTTCGGGGCTTAGAGGGTTTCGGTGGCTTGAGGCTGTTCGAGTTCAGGGTTACAGGGTCCGGCCTTCAGGAGCTTCATGGCTCGTGAGGGATCTTGTGACAAAGTCTGGTTGATAGGTACGTATTCATCTTGGTATTTCTGTTTGTATTGAAACATTTTCAAACTTATCTCATGTGTTCACAGAAGGCGAGAGAGAGAGAGAGAGAGGGAGAGAGAGAGAGAGAAAGAAAGAAAGAAATAAAGATACAGAGAGAGGGAGAGGGAGAGGGAGAGGGNAGGGGGAGGGGAGGGGGAGGGGGAGGGAGAGGGAGAGGGAGAGGGAGAGGGAGGCGTACCCGTACAACGCCCCTGCAAAACCTCATGAGGTCGTACCAGGATCCGGTCCTGGCCAAGTCAGCCATACTATTCGATCTTTGAAGTTTCAGGTCAATGCGTGAAGGAATTGGCACTCACCCCAAGCCCAAATTACAAACCACTCAGTGTGACATGACGCTGCAGGAACCGCGTTGTGAACATGGAGAATTGCTTTTGGTTCAAAGGCCTGAGCCACCTTGGCTCCGTTATACTAAGGGTCTGCAATAGGATGTTAGGGATAAGTTGCCCGGTTTGTTCAGGGGCTGTGTGCTGTTGTTGATGTTTTAGGTTTATGTGTCTTCAAGTTCAAACACCGATCAGCCACGATGATCTTTCCAGCTTTGGACGCTTCGCTGCAAGACCAATGCCTAGCCATTCGGAATTTGGGGCTGAGAATGCATACCTTAAACTCCAAACCCTGAATTACCTAAACGCCTCCACGCAGGCTATCTGCAAAGGAAACACCCGCCTTGCCGAAGTTGACTTGGGTTGGAAAGCGGATGATTTGGCTGCAAAGGGCTCACGACATGGGACACAATGTTGGCTGGGTTCTTGAGTGAGCACAAGGCTCTTGCACTCCTGTGGGCTATGGGTGGCAGTGCACTTGAAGTGAGCTCATTACCAAAACAGGCACGCATGTATGCATTCACTTTTGTGGTAGTTTTGAACATAAAGAGATATGGGCACAGGCAAATATAGTTTCGGCTACTGCACTAACGGCTTGGTGTGCTTTTGGAGGCACGGCAGATCCAGCTGGCCGGGGGCATGCAGCAGGCAAGGCACCAGAAGTGCAGTTCGGTTTCAGGTCCGAGGCTTTCGGATTGCAGGCTGATAGGGTACCAAGTCAAAGGGTCGCAGGATCTTGGGCTTGAGGGCTGTGGCAGTTTTGGGCGGTAGCAGTCTGGAGTTTTCATATTATACTCGAACCAGAACTGAGACCATCCACTTCAAACATGGATTGCACTAGGAGGTGTTCAGTCTCTGTCCAAACCAACCGGACAACACTGCGCATGAGAAACTCAAGCCGTTTGTATGGCACGCCTTCAACATGTTTCCGTTGCTCACCAAGTTTGTGCTTTGGTCTCGTGTATAGCCTCCCAAATGTTGGAAGGGGAATCAAGCTTTGCAACTCGGTACAATACACAGCCCCACAATTCTCAGGCTTTGGCATCAAGTGCACGAATGATGTCAGCTAGCCTGTCTTGCCTGGAGAGACGAGGGTGGGGTCACACAGGAAGGGTGGGCAGGTTGGCAGAGGGGGTGGGCTGTGGGGGGCCAAGTCTCCCAGCAAGCCCACTCTTCGCCAGCAGAATTTCTGCAGGGGAGGGGGCAGTGGCCCCGCTGAAAGGGATTCTCTGTGGGAAACTCTGACCGCTTCGGCGGACCGAGGCGAATTTAGACAACGCAGGAGTTGTCACAATTTCGACTTGAACTTTGGGGGACTACTGTTAGGAATACCCGGAATTCATTTTACAGAACCCCCCACATTTTGGCGGGTTCAGTGTTTGGTGGCAGCCACAGCATGAGAAGCGGTTTCCGTTCACAGGCAAAGTGTGCCCCGTGCACGTGCCCTTGGGCCGCATACGTGGCAATGTGTGCCACGACAACCGGCGCTTCGGCATCTGGGCAGCAATGTTGATGTCTGGCGGGTTATTTCTATCTTCCAGACATCCTAGGAAGACACTAACAAGTGCTACAGGACCCGAACCCCATCAGCTAATTTGAGAGACTCGTTACTGTTTGTGGTCAAGGTTTCACAGCATTGAGCTCTGACCATGCTCAGCTTGTGCATGTTGAAAACACCGAACTGGTGTTGTCAGTTGAGACCCCTGTCCGTCTGCCATGAATCGGCCCAGGCATGTACCTCGACAGCCAGCAGCCCCGTATGCTGCCGAGAGATGAGAACGGGTTTGTGGCAGATATTCACGATCCAACCTCTAGCTGTTTTAATGAGGCGGGGGATCCCAACGTAGGTGTCTACCCGGTCTCCAAATCTCTAGATGCCGTGCGTTGCAGTGGCACTTTAAGCATTCATCCAGAAAGTAGCGAGGGGCCCGCATGTTGGAAAGCCGCAGGTGACTCCCACTGGACATGACGCGGGCGTGGTTCCAGCCAACCTCGTCGAAGACGAGTTGGACTGGCACAACGAGTTCGTGGGCCAGTACATTTTGACAGACGTCCGTTATGTGCGCTATGTCGGTATAAACAACATGCACTGCATGTACTGGAAATCGTCGAAGAAGTTTGCGGATGAAGGGCGGTACCACATGGCGGACTCCATGTGCATTAATGTACCCAGTGTCTTGGTTGCAATGCAACTCTGCACTCACACGGTGAGTTTCGACAGTACGTTTTGCAAAACAGTTGGTTGGCTACATGGCGTCCCACAATATCATGCTAGCAATCTTGCTCCATAGCCCTAGCATGCTGTGGAATGCAGGGCTAACCACATGAGAAAAGCTGTGTTTTTGAGAAAGCACGTGAACTTGTCGATTGTAACAGACGCACTAACTTGGACCTTCAGCTTTAGTAACAAAGCAGGACATCGTTTGCAGGCGGCGATTGGTGAGGCTGCTGCAAAGATCTGGTACTTTCCTGTCCAAAGCCTTCCTCCTTCTCCTCCACACAGCATGAACAGTATCATTTGGAATTCCACATAAATTCTGTCTTGTGGAATTCCGCATAAACTCATGAAGATAAACAAGTGACCTGCCTGCACCCTGGCGTCGTATTGATTGTCGCTTAATTCCCTACCAAGTTCCGCTTGAAGTTGGATTTCCATGGTAAAAAGCTAATGAAAGGCAGATGTGGAAAATGCGGCCTGTCTACATCAACCATGCGGTCCAACTTATTGCCAGCATTATCCGATTTCCCGTTCGTTGACATGTGCATTCGAATCTTCCGCCACGGTTCCAGATCCGATTATTCTGCCCGTGTGATACCTTGTATTCATTGCCGCATATTCGGACCCCAGCAAGCGGCCTCCGCAGCCCTAAGCCCCAAAGCCTTCTCGAGACTGTCCAGGTGGCGGCCTTTTCTCCTGGCCTGCCGGGCAATTCCTCGGACCTGCTGGAGCTTTTACATTTGGCCTCAAGAATGTCACCTTTGTGGGCAACCCTGGTGCGACTTGATTCAGTTCCTTCAGCATCCGGTTGACTTCCGGTTCATTGGGACTGCACAACCCGTAGTTAGGTAGGTAGTTCTTCGTTTCATGTTAGGCAACTGCACTAAGAAAATTATATTTGATATCGCTGTCAGAGAAACATTGCAATACACCAAATACACAGATGTATACACACGTTTCGGTATGAAGTGTGTCGTGGACGACATGTCATATGTACACACACAAGTACTTATGTGCATATGCATGTACATATATATACATACATACATACGTACATACATGCATAGATACATATAAACATATACATAAGCAAATATATGTGTAGATATACATATATACATACATATATATATATATATATGTATATATGGTACCCTCCCATGGATCTACCATATATATATATATATATGTATACACGACAGTATTCCATGTGCAGGTACATACACATAGGGTTCTGCATATATGTTCTCATTTATTGCCATGTGTTCAGTAGTAGTTTGTTTGGAGTGTGGGTGCGTGTCTGTGTATAGTCTCTGCTCAGGATTCCATTGGTTTGGGATGTAGTTTTCTTTCTGCGTGAGCTAAGGCCAGTGGCGCCCTATCCGCTGGGCAGCACTGCACCCACATCGGTTTAATCAGATGTTGGGGTTCGGTTTCGTGTCATATTGTCCCAGGTCGGTCCAGGGTTTGTTTGTTGTAAGGAATGCACCTTTGCTGTCAAGGTAGCCTAGTCAAACAATTTAAACTTGAACCTATCTTGCTAGAGATAGCTCGCCGCCTAGGTATGGATGGCGGAGCCGGCGGACCATGCAACGTTCAGTACCTGCTGGAGGACCTTGGGGGTGAAAAGCTTGGAAATGTTCTACAGCAACCCGCATAGCATCTTACAGTACAGCGCAGTTTGTAATGTGGCATGCACATCTATGAGCATGAGACTCGTACGCGTGTGGAGGCCGGGAGTCTCCCCTCAACGCACAACCTACTTTTTGTTGCAGGGTTTGTAGTGCTTAAGGTTTGGGGTTACAATTCAGCACAAACCACGAAGTCGAATCACACCAAAAGTCTACGACCCCAGGCCGCAGACCCCGTCATGTCATGACCCCACAGCTCAAGCCCATAAACCACTGCAGTCCAGCGCAAATACCCCAAACCCCTGCACCCCAAACCTCAACGACGCGAAGCCTTGTGACAGAGGGCACACACCCCACATTCGCAAAGCTTGAACCGCTCAACCCTACACACCAAACCTACAAGCCTCATATCAGAAGGCACATAGCCTCGACCCATGAGCCTACATCTCTTAATGTCTTGTTGTCCATGTAGAAGAGTGCTGCTACCCCAAAGCCCTAAGACCTAAAGCCTTACACCCCACACCTTACAGCCGTTGTAATGCGGGCAACATACTCTAAACCACCGCAAGCCTTAAGGCCAAGCACCAACACCCCCAACCCCAAAGACCTAAAGGCAGAAACCAACGAAAACTCACCCTTTCGGCCAGAGCAGAGTCTACGGAATGTGCAGATTCTCCGTGAATTTGTGGTTTAGGAAGAAGTTTTTTGGCATTTGGACTTGGGACGTAAGATTTGGGAGTTTAGGGCTATAGAGGATTCATGATATGCGGTTTGGGGTTTCAAGGTTTGGAATATCAAGCCTTATTGGTCTTGGGGTTTGGGCTTCGGTTCCGAAAGGTGTAGGGTGGAAGATTTGGGTTTAGCTGTTTAAGCAACACCTGAGTATGATGGTAAAAAATTGATGACTTGGGTCATGTCATGGATGTGCCTTTTTGCGGATGTTAAACAATTCTCAAGAGGGTATTGTGGGGCTTCTTTGTGGTGCGTGAAGAATGGCGGAGACGGCTTGCAGGTTCCTTCATCGGGCTGCATCTCAAAAGATCCGAGCAGGGAAAAAGTCCTCAGCCTCACGGCCCCAACCCGACTAGCACGAATGAGGACGTGGACTTTTCGGCCGTGTCCAAGTCTACGAAGCTCATCCAATTCGGGGCCGCTCGCCTCCTCGCATGGGGCACATGACCTGCAGAGCAACGACAAGACTCAAGTGTTTAGTGTTGCTTGCTTTTGGTGCATGTTCATATCTAGCCATGCCACTGGTTCGCAGAGTCGCCGCAACTGTCGTCATCATCGTCATGACTAGACTCAGCAAAGATCACACAGTTTCCGACACCACCCTCATAAACCTCAGCATCCTCATCCCAACCCTTGGTGCAGTTGTATCCTGCTGGCATGGAGCAGATGATTTCTGCTGCATGTCCACCGTCATCGTCATCGTCGCACCCATGATCAGCAACAACATCAACAATCACTACTGTCACCATTCTGTAGCAGTCTGCAGCACTAGCTCCTGCAGCCTCTCCTCTTCGGCATTAAATTATGCCTTCTCGGCGACGCGAGGTGAACAGCAAGCCCGAGGGCAAAGTGCTGCCGGTCTTCCTGGCACGCGATGGCTCCCTCGGGGGCTTCCGATCAATTGTGAGCCAGTGGGTCGATCAGTAGTACTTTTTGTTGAGGGAGTTTTGGGTCTACAGTTCAGGGTTGAAGGTGCTTGGGATTCAGGTCGCAGGGTTGTGGGTTTGTGCAGTGTTCAGGGCTTGCGTAGGGTTTAGGGTCGTGAAGGTGGGAACCTGAATCCTCAGACAGACATGACTGGGTATTTTAGCCTGCTCTACAGGGCAACTGTGTCGCTGCTACTCGGCTCTCTACTTGCTTCGCTTCTGGGGTTAGGGAAACAAGAAGCGTTTTGCCTTGAAGGCCAAAATGCCACCAAGTCCTAAAACCCAAAGCCAATCCTCAAGGCCCCAGATCCCAAGCCCGAAAACCACACAAAAAAAAAAAAAAAAACGAAGCCCCGGAAGCCCTCAAGTCCTGAACCGGCCTTTGAGCCAATCAAGCACACACCCTGCTCACAACAAAGGGATTTGGCTAAGTAGTGCTAGTTATCAGTTATAGTATCCCCTTATTGTCTCTCAGTCGGTATACTAAGATATAGCTCAAAACCCTGTTTCGAATAATTAATAAGGCCCCATAGTCTAAAGGGAATCCCAGGCAGCCATCTCGATGGCTTCCTCGATCAGGGATGTGTGCCTCAGACAGACAGAAACATATCCCTTCGAGCTTTAACTCTTAGGTCCAGTGTTGTAGGTCCAGGGCCCTTCAGGGTGTTGAGGCATCAGGCTGGCTGCAGGTTGGTGTGGTCACATGTCTGCAAGTGTGCAAGGATCATACTGACCATAACATCTCTAAGAGCGTCGAAAGGCCCAGCTCAAGATCTCCTTTGTTTTGGCTCACCGTCCCGATCGACCCGAGATACTAAAGAGAGTGCACTCCGAAGGACACCGATCGCCTCCTAAAGCCCCCTCACAGCCTCCGAAGCCCAGGAGAAGCTGGGGTTGGACTGGGACTCTGGTTTTGGATGCAATTTCCCTGTGCGACGCCTGAGCGTTTGGACACCGGCAGCCGTGGCTGGCGACGTTCAGACATTCGGCAGCGAGTGGTGGGGTTTAGGGTTTAGCATATAGGATTCAGGGTTCAGGATTTGGGGTTTAGTTTTCTTTTTGGCGGGTGTCTGCCCGTGTCTGTTGTTTCTGCGCAAACTAGCAAAGGTATATGGGATTTTGAAATCGAAGCTGTAAACTGGGCTTTATTACACTAGCGGAGCTGTGAGGCTTTCTGGACCGGGCTTCACCGGGGTAGCTCCGAACTACCAGTTCCCCAGCTTCGGTGGGAATGCTGGACTCCTTTCCTATGCGATGAACTACAACGGCTATGGTGGGGCAGAGCATGTTTAGGGTTTTGGTGGCGCGGGGAGGGACGACAAAAAGAATTGTTTTTCGAACTTGTTCACAGAGATGTGAGCAGCAAGAAGTGGGAGTAGTCTGTAGTAAAGAGTGTAGATGTGCCGTGCAGGGCACCCTGCCGCAATGCAGGTCTGCACTCCCCGAGTATACACTCCTGCATATCTTAGGCCGTAAACCCCAAAAAAGCTATATGTCAGGCGCACTGGCAATACCTGGCCGGGTGTATGAGCTGACTGCCGAATGGAGGGATGGCCCCATCGTCGACGTGGACTTCTCGGATGGCGCCTTGCCCGGCTACTTCGGCGATGCAGACGAGGAGGCAGTCTGGAGCATCACAAATCTGTGTGTATGAAGACCACTAGTTACAAGGCTCCGGTCTGGAGGTTTCTATGTGTAGGAGATTTCCCCATGACGCTCGTAAAGGTTGGTTCCTGATTTCTGTCTCGTCCGGCAAGGTCACCCTGAAGACATCTCTGGGAACATGCACCCTTCGCTCATCGAAGGTGCGGCACGCTCTGTCTGGTCGCAAGCCGCCGGTTTCCACAGCCTTGTCGCGTATTCGCCCAGTGCCCTCAGCAGCTACGCAGCTACTACAACTGCTGCTGTCGTGCCTGCTCCAGCTCCTCCTGCTCCTGCTCCTGCTCTCGCTCCTGCTCCTTCTGCTACTACTACTACTACTACTACGACTACTACTGCTACTACTACTACTAATAATAATAATAATTGCCACTACTACCACTACTACTACTACTACTACTACTACTGCTACTACTGCTACTACGACTACTACTACTACTACGACGACTACGACTACGACTACTCCTACTACTGCTACTACTACTGCTGCTACTGCCACTGCTACTGCTGCTGCTACTACTACTACTACTACCCGCGCATGATCCAGGCCCTGCTACTGCTGCTGCTGCTGCTGCTACTACTACTACTACTACTGCTACTATTCCAGGTCCTGCTACTACTGCTGCTGCTACTGCTGCTACTGCTACTACTACTACCAGTACTACCACGACTACCACTACTACCACTACCAGTACACTACCACTACACTACCGCTACTACTACCACTACGACTGCTACTGCGACTGCTACTATCACTACTACACCTACGACGACGACTACTACGGCTACGACTATCTATGACTTCAACTACTACTACGACGACAACTACGACGATGACGACGACGACTATTGCTACTACTGCTACGACGACGACTACGACGACTACTACAACTACTACAACTATTACGACTACTCGGCTAGGGCTACGGCTACGGCTAGTGCGATACGGCGTCTACTGCCAGGCGCACCCTCCATTCACCGGACGCCTGGGTCCAGTTCCTGGGGCGCCGCAGAGCCTCATCGGGCCAAAGCTTTCTTATGAAGCCAAGGTGCCGAGTGGTTTGGGTTGGACTTTGCACTTTTCATAAGATGTGATGACAGCATATCTTTGGCTACGCCTGCCGGATGTCTCGGCCGGGCCTCGAAGTTTACTTTGTGGTCATTCCGTCAGTTCATTTCAATCCAAGCGATTACGTATTTGCTTCATCGCTTATTTCCGCGGCAGACTCGAGATGGTATCTTTG
The DNA here is from genome assembly GCA_003297005.1 of Symbiodinium sp. clade A Y106. Lineage (NCBI taxonomy): Eukaryota > Dinophyceae > Suessiales > Symbiodiniaceae > Symbiodinium > Symbiodinium sp. clade A. The sequence continues at coordinate 26,860 of BGNK01001166.1, read as the reverse complement.
CCTAAACCGAGACTGTCAGTGTTTTCGCCCAGTGGGTTGGTTATTCACTGGAGGTTGTATGCACTTGGAACCGCTGAGGAGCGACTGCGGCGCAAAGCTTTTCAATCCCACGCCAGCGCAGCCAAGCGGCGATGCAGTTGTGGAAGGCTGGAAAACAGCACGTGGAGAGTGTGCACTAATATCTGAGGTCACAGATATAGTAGGATGGGGTTAGTAGAGGGAAGGGTTAGTTTTTTGTTTGGTTCCCCGCTTCACCATTTCCAAGACATGTACAAACACTGGCTGACCTTGCGACATCCATATGGTGTTTGCTAAGCACTGTAGTTGCTGTTCCACATTTCGTTGCCTCCAAGCACAATATTGTCAATATGACGACTACTTTCTTTGTGATTGCGTCTGCACTACCCGCAGCCCTTCAAACTTAGCCCCGAAACGCGTTGTCTGTTGCTGTTGCCGTGGCTTGTCTACTCCCTTGTATGATCACTGATGCTGGTGGCAGGTGTGAACATCGCCCTGAATCGGCCCACCGTCGCCTCCTCGACTGAGGGCGGCAATCCCAATCTCAGCTCGAATCGGGCCGTGGCTGGGATCACAAGTCGAAGTATTCCAAGTTCCAAGGACTGAGGAACAAGCAGTCGTCGCTCAGTAAGCTCTCCATTTTGCATGGCTTCTTCTTGGTACGTGACTCGAGGTGGACGGATCGTCAGAGACGCGGTGGGCCTCCGCCTTCTCAGACGGTGAATGGCTAGCGATCGACCTCGGGGTAGTTTCCTGGACTTGAAAAGGCAGCAGCCGCAGCAGTAGCCGTGCTTTTGATGGTGGTGGCTCTGGAAGAAGTAGCGATTAGTCGCCGTCGCTGTGATGGCAGTAGAAGTCGCAGGAGTAGTAGTGTGGTGACGTCGTAGTCGTCGTCGTAGTCGTCGTCGTAGTCGTCGCCGCAGTAGTAGTAGTAGTAGTAGTAGTAGTAGTAGTAGCAGGAGTAGTAGTAGCAGTAGTAGTAGTAGTAGCAGTAGTAGTAGAATTAGTAGTAGCAGTAGCAGTAGCAGCAGCAGCAGTAGCAGTAGCAGTAGCAGTCACGGTCGCAGCGGCAGCATGAGCAGGAGCAGCAGCAGCAGCAGTAGCAGTAGTAGTAGTAGTCGTCGTCGTCGTAGTAGTAGTACCAGCACCCGTAACAGTAACCGCAACAGTAGCAGTAACACAAACAGCAGCAGCAACAGTACCAGTGCCAGTGCCAGTAGGAATAGGAGTAGTAGTAGTAGTAGCAGCAGTAGTAGCAGTAGTAGCAGTAGTAGCAGTAGTAGTCGTCGCCGCAGTAGTAGTAGGAGTAGGAGTAGTAGTAGTAGTAGCAGTAGTAGCAGTAGTAGCAGTAGTAGTCGTCGCCGCAGTAGTAGTAGTAGTAGTAGTAGTAGTAGTAGTAGTGGTGGTAGTAATCTACGACGTAGTAATCGTAGTAATAGTAGGAGGAGGACTAGCAGCAACCGTCGGCGTCGGTGGATAATACTGGTGCCACTTCGACAATGCCGACGGTTTCGAGCCACACCACAACACCACAGCTACTGCCCCCTCCGGTCGGTTGCCGACAGTAAATCGGCAGTAGCCTGCTGCTGCTCCTTCTCCTCCCCTCGCTGCAACCCATTATTGCCGCACTGCGACTGCCTGTTCGTAGCATTACCCGCCGTCGTATTATTCTACTTGTGGTGTTGGCTATAGTTTTCGGGATGGAAAGATTTAGGACTTCGACTGTTCATGTCGAGGGTTTGGTCTGCTCGATTCCAGAATTCAAGCTACTTATGCGATGCCGACCTTCGGGGAACAGTTGCAAGCGTGATTAATCTCAGGATCGGCAAGACCTGCCATCAGGGTAACATTCAATCAACAAGCCCCCGTGTCCTGCTGCAGGAAAACAGAGGCGTCACTGTCACTTGAAATGTGTTTGGCTCCAATCGCCATTTGCCACTCTCTACTGTTTCAGCTGCGGCCACTGCACAGATTATCTGAAGCGGTGCGCGTGTGAAGTGCAGCAAGGTTTACGAGCTCTTCGCAGTATCTATCGACTGGGAAGCTGCCTATGCAAGCACCTACTCCGTGCAGCTGCGGTCGAATGAAGCCGAACCCTGGTATACCGCTGCTTGGCCGAACTGGTTGACTGACAATGAATCAATTTCAGAGATTAGCATGTACTTGTTGAACGAAAGCATGTCCTTAGCCTTAGCCGGAGACGCTAAAACTTCCGCCCCACATCCCCACTGTGTTAAAGCAGTGCCTTCTCTAAAGCCCTAAATCCCGCATCCGCTGCACCCTGGAATGAAACGGCCCGAGCCCACACCCCAGCTCAGGCAGCAGAGGCGGTGAATGGACACGAGGGGCAGGTCTGGGCCTCGGAAATACTGCAGTATCTTGAGCTTAGGGTTCTGCAGGACATAGCCCTTTGGGGTGCAGGATAGTGCCACCCCTCCCTAATCTTACGTACTGGGAGGGGGGTGTTGGGTCGATGTTTGGTTGTTCGAAGTACATTTCCCCCTGTTCCGATGGGCCCAGTAGGAATCCCAGTACACTTGTCTTGCGTGGGACATTGCGGCTAAGATAATGTATTCGGGGGTCTTCGGTCATGGACCCCCGGAGCAACGAACAGCGACGAATAATGTATTTAAGGGGGTGGTGGGGGACTCCCCAAGTGCATGAATTGTTGGGGGGGGGGTGTGGTAGATTTAACGGGTTCCGCGAACAGCCCTAGCCTATATCCAACAGATGGATACTTCAGCACGGCGGCATAGTTCATTTCCTAGTGTATGCTGTATGGTTTGTCGTTGGGGCTATTTCTGCTTTGATATATAGTTGACCTACACCATACTGTTTGACAGGTACTCCGTGACTGCGAGGGCCGGGCTTGGATAACTTGTAGTTTAGAGCCGAAAATCCTTTGCAATGTGTATTGATTAGCACAGGACATGTTTGCACTATGTTTTGAGATTCCATCGTCAGTATGGCTTGAACCTCTTAACCCTTTTAGACCCTATACGACAAAGCCTGCGCCTTTTCAACACAAGTGAAAACCCTCAAACCTTAGCAGCCTGCTGCCACAAGCATGAAGCCCAAGGCCCAACAAGCTCCTGAGGTTCAGACGATCTTCCCGGAGCATAATGCGCGCTACGTCAGAATCCTGTGTCAGACGAGGGCCACTCCGTGGGGCTGCAGCATCAAAGAGCTGCAGGTGCTGCCAGGGTTCTGGGATTTGGGGTCGAGGCTCGAAGGCTTCTTTCTGGGATTTCCCGTTCAGAACTCGTGATTGTACGTTTTAGTTCGGGTTTCGGGTCCAGGGTTTGGGATGCTTTGCGGTTCCAGTTTTGCGCCAGCTGGTTGCTCAAACAGGAAGTACCTGTCAGACACGCAGCCTTCAAAGAGGTGTTCCCGACCTACCTTGGCCTCTTCGAGCCTGTAGATGGCGGCACCGACCGAGCCTGCAGAGGACATGCAAGGTTCAGGATTCAGGTTTTCAGGCCTAGGTGATTTCCTGGGTACCGGGCGCAGAGTACTATGTTTTCAGGTTTGCGAGGTTGCATGTTTGCATCAGGGCGACCAAAACGGCTGCAGCTTTGTAAGGAAGGGATTCCTTCATCAGCGGGGTCAACACCAAATCACAGCTTTGGAAGAGGGGCTTGGTGTCGTCTAGCATATCGGGTTGTTTGAACAAGCCCGTAGCGCTAGCAGTCCTGCGAAAATTCGGTAGGTGTCGGTGTGCCTTATATATTGAAATTCTGGCCCCTTCTTGGACTTGAGGCTTCAAAAACACATGGGTTCTGCGGATTCAAGCATGTGGTTGTGCTTGGAGTTTTTGTTGATGTCAGAACCTGAGCAGATACAGAAGCAGTTTTGGCCCGAATCTGGGACAAACCCCAATGACCTAGGACTTGATACTACCGACCAAAGCCCAAGGAGATCCAAAGCAAATCACCGGACCGGATCCTAAGGTCCCTGCAATATCAAAGCGCTAAAACCTGTTAGGGTTTTGTTGGTGGAAGCTCGCAGGTTCACGATTCTCTGCGCTGCCATGTTGCCAGGTTCTTTCCTTTGTTGCAATCCTGCCGCATCGTTGCGCTCTTCAGCTGTGAGATCCGCTCGCATCCATCGGTCAGATCTACTAAGCCTGTGTCCCTCAAGGCAACCATGAGTATCCTGCGTTTAACCGTTAAGCTGAGATTCCACCATCGCCTCTGACATTCAAAGCCCGATCCCTAAAAGTATCCAAATATGTACCCTCAGAAACTAAATCGCCAAAGGCCCTGTGCCGCTTTACCCTCCAGGCACCTTGCATGCTAAGCTCGAACCGATTGTAAGAACCGCACTTGGGATGTCTTCTCGTTTATATGGTATTCAGGGCATTCGAGCGACCGGCTAAGCCAATGCTTCCGGTAACATGAAGAGGGGTGGACAGCATCCGCTAAGTGACGCTCAATTCCGCGATTTTCGGCATTTCGTTTTTGTTTGTGCATTTTGAGTTTCAGCGTATCCGGTGTTTGCGTGCAGGAGAGTCTTCTTCGGACAACTCTCCTGCACATTACACCGTGGTCCAGAAGGACAGCCTGAAACTGTGCAAGAAGGCAGGGGGCGGGAGGTTGTCATCATAGCAATGGCAGTGGCAGTTGTCCTATGTATGCATCAAGAAGACAGCCTTACTAATTATAGTCATAGTCTTACAAAAGTTTGGCGCTTGCCGGACATCTTTCCGTTTCAAGCTGCTTCAGTACGTGGCGGTCTTACAAAGGTCCAAACCCCAGCCCAGGCCCCCTGGAGCTCTGGGGCTGCGGCTGCCAAGTGGTGTGTCGAGTAGAAATGTTGCTGCGGTCGTGACCACGACAGCAGGAGACCACCAAGAAAGCCACCACGTTGCCGCTAAGCCTACAGTCAGCCCTTCTGTGAGGCTTGCGAGGAGACCCTCAACTGCGTGGGAGTGGAGCACCTAGGAGCAGCATAGTGTTTGTAGACCGTGTGTCTGCAGTTTCTTCAGGAGTGCTAGCCCTGCACTCAGGAATTGAACTGACAACTTACATACATGCACTAACATGTGGAGTGTGTGTATACACACGCGTAAAAAAGTGGGTATGTATGAACACATATGTATGTATATGTTGAGTCAGTTATGTACAGCATATATACCTAATGTAGACGGAGTTTAATATTTGCAGCTTTGGGTTTGCAAGTGCAGGCTGCGAATTTTGCGGCTCAGGTACAGCAGCACTCGCTGCGAGCTGTGGACGCGACGTGATCGAATCGGCGCTTCCATCGCACTGACCGGGTTCACGTGCCTTCACTTCCTGTGACCTTGCTGACTTACGACAACTCTATGCTCCACATTGTCTCTGTCAGTCTGAGGCTTCTGCAGCGCAGCGGTGTATCGGGAAGGTTTGATTCAGCCGGACTGGTGTATGACGAGCCACCCAAGGGTTGGGGTCTTCGTTGACATAGTTCAGAAGTAGCTGTGTGAAATGACAACCCCTGCCAGAAGACAGAGCCTGCGAAGAGACCTTGACCTAAGCTCAGTCGGGGGCGGTGTTCAGAATCATGACGAAGGTGTGAAAGCGCTCATGCACAGTCACGGAGGGTTCGATTTGAAAGTGCTTACTGGTGACAGGACCCTTGTGCTGCTGCATGTTCTTGTATACATAGCGAGCGGAGCACCGCAACCGCAGCACCAGACCCTGCAGTCTGGACAACTACCAGTATAACATAAGTCCTTGCAAAACCGTGTGTCGTCTTGCAACTTCTTACGATGAAACCAGCCTCAAGCTGATGTACCTGTTTTCCAAGGCGACCAAGCTCCGAATGCCAAGCCCTCTTCGAAGGGGTGGATGGCTCAGACGGACGAGCTTGCCACTTGGAGCACATATTTTTGTATGGATCACACATGTTACATGCTGATAGTCTTGCGGTTGTGTTCAGCACCTCTGCATTCTACTGGTTCTGATTTCAATATCCTCTTTTCGTAGTCCTGCTTCCCATCCTCGATCCTGAACTCTCTATGGCTCTGCGAGCTTTTCGGATTCGGTTGTGTGCTGCAAGGTTGCATAATGACCGTGAAGAGCTGCCGTAACGACCCTTTTTGCAGTTTACAGGACACACCAACAGAGACAGATAGATTCATACAGACAGCTCGACAGACAGAAAGATGCGCAACCACAGGTACTTCGGGATTAGATCGGCCCATAGAAAAGGTCTATCGTGTGGAGGATATACACAGGCACTCGTGCCTGCAGCAAGCACGCGCTTTGTATGAATATTGGGTGTACATATACATATATATGTATATATACTGATATAGATTTAGATATAGTTATACTGTTATATGAATATGTATGTAGAGAGAAACGAGACAACGAGACAGCGATGGGCACAATACATATATTCATACATATATACACATACATTACACAAGCAACCAAAACACACAAGTGTGTACATACACCACATGTTCATAGCAAGCATCTACCTCCGCAGCTGCCGATCATCGCTTACTGCCACTAACTGAAGAAGCCTATCTGTTTTTGCTGCAGCAACGTGTGCAGAATTCCTGCGGTTCTTGTTGATCCTATCCAGTCTGCGAATACTTCAAGCTCTCTTCTATATCTGTCGCTTTCGCTGTGACTCTCAGTACCAACTCTAGCCATATAGTGTCATGTTTTCGAAGAATGTTTAAAGCTGGGCTTCGGCGACGGGTTCCGGGCCCAAGCGTTTAGGGGTGCAAGGTCCGGGCGGCTTTAGTGTTGTATGTTGTAGGTGTATTCCATCCAGCTACAATCAGAAGCTTCCGCCATGAATTGAGGCAGTCCAATGACTAGTCTTTCACTCCGAGCAGCCACCACACATGTAGCAGTCACTACGGGATGCTCAGTCTCATCCAAGGCCGTGGAAATGGGCCGGGTGACAACTCGCCGCTTGAAGTGGCAAACAAGTAGAAGCACCCCTAAGCCCGCAACCACCGAAACCACGACAAGTAATCCCTAAAGCGTCTGTCTTTTATGGCTTGGATGGAAATGGAAAGAAGCATGAGTTTACGTGATCCGAGCACATGAAAACATTCAGCAACAAGGGGTTAGAGGTTCGGAAGCTCTGGAGTGAGAGTTGCTCCTTGAGCCTCGGGGATGCAGGCCGGGAGCCTGTAGGCATTCGGTCTTTCACGTATTCGTGACTTTGGAGAGACATGCCATCAATCGAGCATAGGTTCTCTCTGGTTTCAAGTTGCCCCAATCAACTACACAAGGGAACTACATCCAAAGTGGCCCGAAATCATAAACAAACTTCTAGTGCAACCGGGCATTACCACGTGTAGCAGACTGTGCTTGACGTGGCCCGAGACTAAACGCAGACGCCACAAGATCCTGTCAACGCCCCCTCCCCCCGTGCTTCCTTTGATAAATCCTCGAATTCTAAATCCCCAACCCTAAAGCCTCCAGCGCCACAAGGTTTACTTACTACTATGTCAGAAACGCCGAGTCTATCGAGCCTCGGCAGCTTCGACAGACTTGCACGATGGTCTCGTGCCTCTTCGTTGACGTGATGGTTTGAGGATGCACCCTGCTGATGGATGATGATTGCTTTTAAAGGACGACCGTGTGCGAGTGAGCGACTATTTGTTTGTGCATCTCTTTCTCTCTCTCCATCCCTCTCCCTCGCTCGCTCGCTCGCTTGCTCTCTCTCTCTCTCTCTCTATGTGCAGGTAGGCAGGTATGTAAGCATGTATGTATGGCATGTACGTACGTACCTGTGCATGCTGTCTGTCTGTCTGCCTGCCTGGCTTCATGTTATGTTATGTTATGTTATGTTATGCTACGTTGTGTTATGTATGCATGGATGTATGTATGCATTTATGTATGCATGCATGTATGGATGTATGTATGTGTGTATGTATGTAGGTATGCAGGTATGTAAATATGTATGGACGGATGGATGAATGGATGAATGGAAGGATGCGTGTGTGGATGTATGTATGTACGTACGTAAGTACGTAAGTACGCATGTACGTATGTATGTATGTATGTATGTATGTATGTATGAAATGTATGTGTAATCCATTCACGCATGCATGTCGGAACCAAGGACAGCTGTCAAGCATTCTGTGAGGGAGATGCAAACTGTGTCGGCATGGAGTACAGTGCTTCGCGCTGTGAGGCCCCGGTCTGGGATTAAGGAACGCAGGCTCGGAGTTGTGAGATCGAACAAAGCGCATCATTGCTGAGGAGCTGATGAGTCTCTCAGTATTTGTGGTGCTTCATAGTAGACTATACCTCGAATCCTGCTCAGCTCCTTCTAGAGGCCAAAAAGCATCTATTCTCATGCAAGCCTGAACAGTTGGAGCGCAAAAGTTGGGTAAAGGCACATTGGGGAAATGCCCATTGAAAAAATGGAGTAGATGAGTGCAAGCGAAGATGCCCCTCCAAACCCTAAAGCACTAGGTCTGGATCCGGCCAGAGGGAATCCAAGCGAGCATTCAGCTTCCGGGATTCAGCTGCCGGCGCATCGTTCGCGGCTTGGACCGCACTCGACAAGCAGCCTAAACCGCAAAGAGAACGCTGAACCCCACACCAAGAAGCCCAAAACCCAAGCCCCGAAACGAAAGCCCGAAAGTTCCTGACACAACCCATAGAAGCACATCAAATCCCGGAAAGCCCTTCCAAGATCCGTCCGCCTCTGACCTTTAAACTTACACAATTTCCAAAAAGGACCCTCGTGTTTGAATCGTACAGGTTTGCAGCCTAAACTCTAAGCCCGAAACCTAGTCGAGGATGGTGGTTGCGAACTGAGGCCCCAAACCAATATCCCAAAATGACTAAGTCGTCAACCGTCACCTCTAAATCTAGATCCCAAGTTCTAAACGCCCAGTCAGACTCTATGCTCGAAGCCTCTAGGGTTCTTCCCAAGACCCTTGAACCCCAAACCCTTCAACTCTGAAGCCCGGGACCTAAATCCTTGAACCCAAACCACCCCAACCCTAAACCATCAACTTCAGCCCTGAACCCTAAACTCTTCGACCTCAGATCTCTAGGCTGGGGCACCGGCTGCTCCGGCCTCCCGGGCCCCGCTGCCGACCCAGGGCACGAGCCCGTCACCAGCGCCTTCGCTTTTTTGGGATTGCCTGCGCAATCAAAGGCGGCGAGGGGTTGCCCGCCGATACACCGATGTCCGGCGCGGTGGGGTGTCTGAAGGTTTCTGTCATGGTGTTCAGTCGGGTGGCTCTTGTTTTGAGGGCTTGCTTTGAGGTGCTTCGTTTGCGAGAAACGGCCTCCATCATAGAGTTAGCTTCTGATTGGCCACATATTTCCCAGATGGGGCCCTTAAAGAAGTGGACTGAGATTACCAGGTTGTGAGGACTTCGGCGCAGGTTTCCGCAATTGTCGGGTTTGGACTTTGGGTCCTTCGGGCTTGCCTAAGCACTCCTTGTGGCGCTAGGTGTGGCAAGTTCATGCTGGTGTGTCCATGGCAGTTGTACTAGTAAGGCACCTTCATCACGGCGGTTTCAACCCCAACAACTTGGATTGTTTGCGCTTTGGTAGTATCGCTGGCGCTTCTGGCCACTTGGTTCAGCAACTTCAGCATGCAGCTTTGTCATTGCTTGGGCTGGTACCACAGGCGAACTTAGAAAGCAATTTGTTCTGCTACATCTCCGGTCAACATACCACCACCAACTCAACACAAACATCTGCGGCACTGCGTTCCCAAGTCAAGCCGTAAATGACCTATCATCCAGTAGTGCACCAGTACTTGTTTAGTACAGTTGCGCTTGCTCTTGCTACCATACATGCAGAAAGGCGAAGTACCGTCGTGTTTGCACTTGATGGTTCGAGTTTGTAGTTTCTCAAGATGAGTCTATTCTATTGGGTCTGTTTCTCGGTTGAGAGATGAATGCTCATTCTCATCGTAGTCGAGAAGCTTATTTCCTGTTGCCTTCGTACAGAGGCTGAGCGATAGACAGACGAAGGTTCTACTTTCTGAATATCGGAGCAACGCCACATCTCCGACAGGGTTTAAGTTCATGCAGCACTTCTCCTATGGAGTGTTTGGCAAGCGCCCATTGGCCTTGCCAAGGAGAAGCTAAACATGACAAGGTCTGCATTTCAGGTTGTTGAAAAGCTGCGAAAGCTTTGTACCAGCCTCTTGAAATTATTACTACGTTCCTGCTTACAGTAGAGAATGCGTTGTAACATTTTGCCAATTTCGATTCTCTTTGTCTTGGGATCGTGCCAGCACAAATGCGTCGACATAAGCGTCCCACCAGAGGAATGACGACTTCTTGTTTTCTGCGTCTTTAGTATGACGACAGCCCTTAAAAGCAAATCGAAGCCAGAAGCCCCAGCGTTGTCTTTGTTCCAGAAGGGGGCGGTCCATTCGCCTCGTTTGTGCATGAGATAGGCGGCCCCCGGGCATGTTTCTGCAGTGCACCAGAATCGGAGGTGACGGAAGACAAAATCCATTGATTCACATAGTCTGGTTGTATGATTGCCCAAGCGGGCAAAGTCAACTGCAGACGCTTTTCCGAAGTCCGTATCGCCACGCAAACGCAAACATGTAGTGCCACAGCCTTCACCCTGAACCGTACCACTGAGCCAGTCAGGCTGTGTTGGCTCTGTGTTGGTGGAAGAAGAGAGCCTGGCCGAGCGACGCACGGACCCCCACTACCCCGAAGTCCGATGTCGAGAAGCAACACTTCCTCATCTGAGTGCCAGCAGGGTTTCAGATGAAGGTTTAGGTTTACAGGTTTCGGTGGCTTCTAGCAACATCTACATGTACAGACTGGGGCCAGCAAAGCTGCGCTCCTTACATCCCGTTTTTGTTGAAAACTTCCACATCAGTGGCTTTTAATAATTTGTATAGATACCCCCTTGAGGTCTTGTGATCTCTGTCTTGGTAGTCCGTGCACAGAGTGTGGTCAGGACTAGCCACAAAGCTTAGAGATTCGAGTCAAAGTGCGTAATGTGTGTTCAGATGAGTACGGAGACAGGCAGCAATCGGCATCCCCAGCCTGGCCATTCCTTCTAAGGACGCAGACAGAAGTCTATGGACGATGCTGTCAATCCAAAAACGGGTAGGTTCTCAACCTGAACCTTTGCAAACCTAAATCCTCGACCCCCAAACCTGCTCAGCCCGAAATCCAGTGTGGCCAGTCTACTCGACCGCGCTTTGCCGGGAGGCTGGGAAGTCACAACGACTTTCCAGTCTCCTGTCAAGCTATAGCTGGCGGATCTACTAGGACGATCTGTGTAGGCTTTTGGGGCCTGAGGCTCATGGGGTTAAGGCTCAGGGATTGAAGGGTCTGGTAGGTGCAGGACTTTCAGGGTAGGATTTGGGGATGCTTCTGCAGACGCTGACTCCAGGACCCAGAGGGGTTCCTGGAAGAAGCAGATCACGGTTGTTCAGGAGCTCGCGTGCCGTTGAAGGTTACTTTGAAGTGGGGGGTTTAGGATTTTAGCAACGTAGAAGAGCGTACGGCCTCTGACTACAGCTTCTTAGAAGCAGAACCCCTAAACCGTGATCGCAGCTTAGAACAACCCTCGCATGCTCGAAGTTTTCAAGCTTGAATTCAATACCTAGACTCGACATTTCGCCTGCGGGGAAGTGCACCTTTGATGAGTGATGAAAGACGAGACACCTTCGGTCCTAAACCGATTTGTCTTCACAAACTTGACATGAGCATGGATGTAGCTACCGTACGGAACCAGGCCCTGAGCTGAACCGAGACCTTACATGACAACCAAGACAGTCCTGGAGGACCTAGAGAGGCAGGCGCCTGCAAGAATTCAAGCGTTTAGGCTTTGGAGTGTTCGTAACGTCGGGCCTGAGGTTTACTATTCCACAATTCCTTGGTGTTGTCGTGACAAGTGCTAGCCTGCACCTGGCTTCAATCCATTCCGTGCAGCCTTCACTGCAGACTTTGTCGGGTCCCCCGGTTCTACACGAGCCAGACGCGAAAAGTATACCGGCTGCTACGAAAAACACGCCGGTTTATTGATATATATCCGATCTCAATAGATCTATCTATCTCTTCCGGACATAGAAGTCGTCTATAATCTGTATTATAAGAATTCATAATGCTTGTTTTATACTATCTGGTTCTATCGTAGCCTGTATGGTTGAAAATGCTAGATACTTGAATATTTGGCAATAACAATATGAATCATAGCGATTTTTAATATGTGATAAATATTGAAAATATGAACTATTGAATACAAAACTATTAACAATAGGTGTATATATATATACATAGGAATAATAAAGAACAATATAAGTCTTTTGAAAATATTTCGAAAACTAATCACCTACATTGAAAATTTGATTTTTAAAATATATTGAATTATCGGAATGATTTTCTATTTTTTGATTTATATAAACTGACTATAACTTATGAAAAATATGATTTGAACAAATATCTTGATATATATATATATATATTGGATATAAGCAAGCACGAAAGCTAGCGTAGTTAGTCTTTCGTTTCTACTATATTAGTAGTGTTCTCCGTCGCACGCCAAATTGCATAATTCCTTCATATCCCCGCCAAACCCCCCCTTTCGTGATTTACAGGCAACCAACCCCCCCCCCCCCCCCCCCCCCCCCCCCCCCCCCCCCCCCCCCCACCACCCCCCCCCCCCACAACCCACCCACGCCGTCGCGCACTCGGCTAAACACAACAAAAAAGGATACACACAACTCACNAGAAAGGTGGGGTATGTTGTCTTTCGTTTTTACTATATTAGGAGTGTTCTCCCTCGCCCCCCAAATGCCAAAATTCCTTCATACCCCCCCCAAACCCCCCCTTTCGTGATTTACAGGCAACCAACCCCCCCCCCCCCCTAAATCGCACTGCACCCGCACGAACTATCGACCACACCGATGCGAAAGGCACTTCGAGTGTAGGACGTGTTGTAAAAACCAAACATAAACGGCACACCCCTCTCTCACCGGCCACACCGATGCGAAAGGCACTTCGAGTGCAGGATGTACTGTAAAGACCAATACAAACGGCATATCGGTCTTCGCGTGTTTACGTCAAAGTCGGCGCCACCAATAACAACATTAGCAGCAACAACAACAACCCATTTCAACGACTCCGATGACCAGAAACACAGAAATCCAAGGTTTTCAAGGATGGCCGCTGGAAAAAGGAGCATTAATCTGCGAATTCGACGATTTTCGTGGATTTGCGGGCCTCCACCAATTTCGGCGTCTCCAACGGAAAATTGGGGCTTGAATTTCTGTTACCCAGTTCTGCTTATATTCTTTGTGCCGCCATTTACATTGGGCCGCGGGTGGATCTCGGGGTTCTTCTTCTTCTTGGCTCTGGTGGTGGTGGTAGTGCTGTTGTTGTTGTTGTTAATTATGAAGAGGGAGAAAGAGAGAGAGAGAGAGAGAGAGAGCAACACCACGGGGGATATCCCGTATACAGCTGAGCCTCTCGGTGAAAATCACCCAGAGGAGGGGAACAACCCACCAAGGACTGCGGGTGTGCGTGCGCGCACGGGGAAGGTAGCTTGGACGCTGCTGCCGACCCCAAGCCCGGTAGAGAGAGAGAGAGAGAGAGCGAGCGAGGGAGGGAGGGAGGGAGGGAGGAGAGAAGAGGGAAGAGAGAAGAGAAAAGAGAGACAGAGAGAGAGAGAGAGATGGAGTGAGAGGGAGTGAGAGAGAGGGAGGGAGGGAGGGAGAGAGGGAGAGAGGGAGNGGGAGAGAGAGAGGGAGAGAGAGAGGGAGGGAGAGAGAGAGGGAGAGAGAATCAGGGAGAGAGAGAGAGAGAGAGGGAGGAGAGAAGAGAGAGGAGAGGAGATAGGAGTGAGAAGAGAGTTTTTCTTGTTGGTCGTGGGGGTGGTGGTAGTTGTTGTTGGCGTTGTTGTTGTTATTAGAGGGAGCTAGAGGAGGAGGGAGAGGTAAGAGATTAGGATAGGGTAAGGAGTATGGGTAGGTAAGGAAGGGGATGATACGATTACGGGTTTTGGTAGATAAACTTCGGTTTAGACTAGACGAAGGTAGAAAATCTAAGTCGTTTTTGATGCCATGGCCGAGAAAGAGGTCGTCTATCTTTTGATCCGAAATCGAAAAAAGACGGCAGGTGAAATCAAAGAAAAAATGAAATCTATCGAATAGATCTCGTAGACCGTGCGCAAACCGTAGATCTAAACCNAGAAAGAGGTCGTCTATCTTTTGATCCGAAATCGAAAAAAGACGGCAGGTGAAATCAAAGAAAAAATGAAATCTATCGAATAGATCTCGTAGACCGTGCGCAAACCGTAGATCTAAACCGCGCGTAGAGTCTAGAGACTCCGTAAATTCTCCCCGCAGGATGGTATTAATTAAAGTGATAAATGACAGTAATAATAATAATATGAAAATGTCGAATCAATAATTAAGACATTTTCTATATTTCATAATCTTTCTTTCTTCTCTATCTCAATTTATTTTATAGATGTATCTTGGTACTTCATGAAATGTATTCGTCTAGCTAATTTTCGTTCCCCCGGCCCTGCCCCACAAANAGAAAGAGGTCGTCTATCTTTTGATCCGAAATCGAAAAAAGACGGCAGGTGAAATCAAAGAAAAAATGAAATCTATCGAATAGATCTCGTAGACCGTGCGCAAACCGTAGATCTAAACCTCGCGTAGAGTCTAGAGACTCCGTAAATTCTCCCCGCAGGATGGTATTAATTAAAATGATAAATGACAGCAATAATAATAATATGAAAATGTCGAATCAATAATTAAGACATTTTCTATATTTCATAACCTTTCTTTCTTCTCTATCTCAATTTATTTTATAGATGTATCTTGGTGCTTCATGAAATGTATTCGTCTAGCTAATTTTCGTTCCCCCGGCCCTGCCCCACAAATTTATGCAAGAATATGATTTAAAAATAAAGTATCAAAATTCGAATGAATTATTGATATTATTAAAATAGTTTTATAGAAAATAGAAAGAATATTTTCTAATTTTATTCGATAAAGATTTCAATTTTTATTGTTTCGAATCCAAGGCAATCATAATAAATCATTGATCTAGGCATTGGGGCTCTACTTCGAGATCGCAACAACGGCAACACATGGTACTTTTTAGTATTGGGGGAACCACTTCGAGACCAAAGCAATGCCAATAAATCGTGCTTCTTAGCATTGGGGCACCACTTCGAGATAAAAAATAAATCGTACTTCTCAGCATTGGGGAACCACTTCGAGACAAAGCAACGGCATCAAATCGTACTTAATAGCACTGGTGCACCACTTCGAGACCAAAGCAACACCAACAAATCGTACTTCTTAGCATTCGGGCACCACTTCGAGATAAAAAATAAATCGTACTTCTCAGCATTGGGGAACCACTTCGAGACCAAAGCAACGGCAACAAATCGTACTTCTTAGCACTGGCGCACCACTTCGAGACCAAAGCAACGGCATCAAATCGTACCTAATAGCACTGGTGCACCACTTCGAGACCAAAGCAACGGCAACAAATCGTACTTCTTAGCACTGGTGCACCACTTCGAAACCAAAGCAACGGCAACAAATCGTACTTCTTCGCACTGGGGCACCACTTCGAGACCAAAGCAACGGCAACAAATCGCACTTCTCAGCACTGGGGCACCACTTGGAAACCCAAGCAACGGCAACAAATCGTACTTCTAAGCGTTCGGGCACCACTTCGAGACTAAAGCAACGGCAACAAATCGTACATCTTAGCACAGGGGCTCCACTTCGAGACCAAAACAACGGCAACAAATCGTATTTCTAAGCACTGGGGCACCAGTTCGATACCAAAAGAACGGCAACAAATCGTACATGTTAGCACTGGAGCACCACTTCGAGACCAAAGCAGCGGCAACAAATCGCTGATCGTCGCACTGGGGCACCACTTCGAGACTACAGCAAAGGCAAAAAACGGTACTTCTTAGGATTAGGGCACCACTTAGAAACCAAAGCAACGGCAAAGAATCGTACATCTTGGCGCTGCGGCACCACTTCGAGACCAAATCAACGGCAACAAATCGTATTTCTTAGCATTGGGGCACCACTTCGCGACCAAAGCAACGGCAACAAATTTTTGCATTGGGGCACGACTTCGAGGCCAAAGCAACGGCAACAAATCGTACTTCTTAGCGTTGGGAAACCACTTCGAGACCGAAGCAACGACATCAAATCGTACGTCTTAACACTGAGGCACCATTTCCAAAGCAACGGCAACAAAACGTACTTTCCTTCTTAGCATTGGGGCACCACTTCGAGACCAATGCGACGGCAACATATCGCACTTCAAGGGCATTAAATTATATATCTTAGCACGGGGGCACCACTTCGAAACCAAAGCAACGGCAACAAACCGTACATCTTCGCACTGGGGCACCACTTCAAAACTACAGCAACGGCAACAAACCGTACTTCTTAGCACTGGGGCACCACTTTGAAATCAAAGCAACGGCAAAGAATCGTACATCTTAGCGCTGCGGCGCCACTTCGAGACCAAATCAACGGCAACAAATCGTACTTCTTCGCACTGGCGCACCACTTCGAGACCAAGGCAACGGAAACAAATCGTACTTTACTTCTTAGCATTGGAGCACCACTTCGAGACCAAAAGAACGGCAACAAATTCTACATGTTAGCACTGGAGCACCACTTTCAGACCAAAGCAGCGGCAACAAATCGTACGTCTTCGCACTGGCGCACCACTTCGAGACCAAAGCAACGGCATCAAATCGTACTTCTTAGCACTGGTGCACCACTTCGAGACCAAAACAACGGCAACAAATCGTACTTCTTAGCATTGTGTCACCACTTCGAAACCCAAGCAGCGGCAACGTACTTTACTTCTTAGCACTGGGGCACCACTTCGAGGCCAAAGCAACGGCAACAAGTCGTACTTCTTAACACTGGGGCACCACTTCGAGACCAAAGCAACGGCAACAAATCGTACATCTTCGCACCGGGGCACCACTTCGAGACCAAGGCAACGGCAACAAGTCGTACTTCTTAACACTGGGGACGGCAACGTACACCTTACCATTGGGGGGCACTTCGAGACCAAAGCAACGGCAACAAATCGTGCTTCCTAACATTGGGGCACCTCTCCGAGACCGAAGCAACGAAACAAATTGTACATCCTAGCACTGGGGCACCACTTCGAGACCAAAGCATCGGTAACAAAGCGTACTTCTTAGCACTGGGACACTACTTCGAAGCCAAAGCAACGGCAACAAACCGTACTTCTTAGCACTTGGGCACCGTTCCGAGAACAAAGCAACGGCAACAAGTCGTACTTCTTAGCACTTGGGCACCACTTCAAGACCAAAGCAACGGTAACAAATTGTACATCTTAGCACTGGGGCACCATTTCGAGACCAAAGCGTACCTCTTTGCGCTGGAGCACCACTTCGAAACCCAAGCAACGGTAACAAATCGCACTTCTTAGCATTGGGGCACGACTTCGAGACCAAAGCAACGGCAACAAATCATACATCTTAGCATTTGTGGCATCACTTCGAGACGAAAGCAACGGCCGCAAATCGTGTTTCTTAGCATTGGGGCACCACTTCGAGACCGAAGCAACGACCACAAATCGTACTTCTTAGCACTGGTGCATCATTTCGAGACCAAAGCGACGGCAACAAATCGTACTTCTTAGCACTTCCAGACACAACCAACGGTAGCAATCGGTACTTCTTCGTTTTGGGGCACCACTCGAGACCAAACTAACGGCGACAAATCGTACGTCTTAANGACGGCAACAAATCGTACTTCTTAGCACTTCCAGACACAACCAACGGTAGCAATCGGTACTTCTTCGTTTTGGGGCACCACTCGAGACCAAACTAACGGCGACAAATCGTACGTCTTAACATTGAGGCAGCATTCGAGACAAAAACAACGGCAACAAATCGTACCTCTTGGCACTGGGGCATCACTTCGAGACGAAAGCAACGGCAACAAATCGTTCATCTTCGCATTGGGGCACCATTTCGAGACCAAAGCAACGACAAAAAATCGTACTTCTTGACATTGAGGCACCGATTCGAGACCAAAGCAACGGCAACAAATCGTACATCTTAGCATTGGGGGCATCACTTCGTGACCGAAATAACGCCAACAAATCGTTTATGTTAGCGCTGGAGCACCACTTCGAGACCAAAAACGGCAAGAAATCGTACTTCTTAGCACTGGCGCACCATTTCGAGACCAAAGCAACCGCATCAANAAATAACGCCAACAAATCGTTTATGTTAGCGCTGGAGCACCACTTCGAGACCAAAAACGGCAAGAAATCGTACTTCTTAGCACTGGCGCACCATTTCGAGACCAAAGCAACCGCATCAAATCATGTTTCTTAACACTGGGGCACCACTTCGAGACCAACGGCAACGGCTTTAAATCGTACATCTTAGCACTGGTGCGCCACTTCGAGAACAAAGCAACGGCAATAAATCGTACATCTTCGCACCGGGGCACCACTTCGAAACCAAAGCAACGGCAACAAATCGTACTTCTTAGCATTCGGGCACCACTTCGAAACCAAAGCAACGGCAACAAATCGTACATCTTAGCACTGGGGCACCACTTCGAGACCAGAGCACCGGCGACAAACCGTACTTCTCAGCACTGGGGCTCCACTTCGAGACCAAAGCAACGGCAACAAATCGTACTTCTAAGCACTGGGGCACCACTTCGAGGCCAAAGCAACGACAGCGGATGATTTTTCTTAGCGTTGGGTCACCGCTTCGAAACCAAAGCAATGGCAACAAATTGTACATCTTAGCACTGGGGCACCACTTCGAGACCNCCACTTCGAGGCCAAAGCAACGACAGCGGATGATTTTTCTTAGCGTTGGGTCACCGCTTCGAAACCAAAGCAATGGCAACAAATTGTACATCTTAGCACTGGGGCACCACTTCGAGACCAAAAGAACGGCAACAAATCGTACATGTTAGCACGGGAGCACCACTTCCAGACCAAAGCAGCGGCAACAAATCGTACGTCTTAGCACTGGTGCACCACTTCGAGACCAAAGCAACCGCAGCAAATCGTACTTCTTAGCATCGGGTCACCACCTCGAAACCAAAGCAACGGCAACGTACTTTACTTCTTAGCACTGGTGCACCACTTCGAGACGAAAGCAACGGCAACAAATCGTGCATCATATCAATGGGGCACCTCNATCGGGTCACCACCTCGAAACCAAAGCAACGGCAACGTACTTTACTTCTTAGCACTGGTGCACCACTTCGAGACGAAAGCAACGGCAACAAATCGTGCATCATATCAATGGGGCACCTCTTCGAGACCCAACAAATCGTACTTCTAAGCACTTGGGCACCGCTTCGAGACCAAACCAACGGCATCAAATCGTGCTTCTTAGCACTGGGGCACCACTTCGAGACGAAATTAACGGCAACAAGTCGTACATCTTATCATTGAGGCACCACTTCGAGACCAAGGCAACGACAACAAATCGTACATCTTAGCGCTGGGGCACCACTTCGAAACCCAAGCAACGGCAGCAAATCGTACTTCTTAGCATTGGTGCACCGCTTCGAGACCAAAGCAACCGCCACCAATTGTACATCTTAGTGCTGGGGCACGGCTTCGAGACCAAATCCACGGCAACAAATCGTACTTCTTAGCACGGGGGCACGGCTTCGAGCCCGAAGCAACGGCAACAAATCGTTTATCTTCGCAGTGGGGCACCACTTCGAGACCAAAGACAGGGCAACAAATCGTCCTTCCTAGCACAGGGGCACCGCTTCGAGACCAATGCAAAGGCAACAAATCGCACTTCCTAGCAATGGTGCACCACTTCAAAGAAAACCAATTGTACTTCTTAGCACGGGGGCACCACTTTGAGACCAAAGCAACGGCAACAAATCGTACATCTTCACACTGGGGCACCACTTCAAGACCAAAGCAACGGCAACAAGTCGTACTTCTTAACACTGGGGACCGGCAACGTACATCTTAGCATTGGGGGGCACTTCGAGACCAAAGCAACGGCAACAAAGGCACCTCTCCGAGACCAAAGCAACGGCAACAAATCGTACTTCTTAGCACTTGGGCATCGCTTCGAGCCAAAGCAACGGCAACAAGTCGTACTTCTTAGCACTGGAGCACCACTTCGAAGCCAAAGCAACGGCAACAAGTCGTAGACCTTATCAATGGGGCACCACTTCGAGACCAAAGCAACGACAACAAATCGTACATCTTAGTGCTGGGGCACCACTTCGAAACCAAAGCAACGGCAACAAATCGGACTTCTTATTATTGGTGCACCGCTTCGAGACCAAGCAACCGCCACCAATTGTACATCTTAGTACTGGAGCACCGCTTCGAGACCAAATCAACGGCAACAAATCGTACTTCTTGGCACTTGGGCACCATTTCGAGATCAAAGCAACGGCAACAAATCGTACTTTTTTTCACTGGGGCACCACTTCGAGACCAAAGCAACGGCAACAAATCGCACTTCTTATCATTGGGGCACCATTTCGAGACGAAAGCAACTGCAACAAAACGTACTTCTTAGCGCTTGGGCCCCACTTCGAGCTTGAAGCAACGGCAACAAATCGTTCATCTTCGCACTGGGGCACCATTTCGAGACCAAAGCAACGACTACATCTTAGCGCTGGGGCACCACTTCGAAACCCAAGCTACGGCAACAAATCGCACTTCTTAGCATTGGGGCACCACTTCGAGACCAAAGCAACGACAACAAATCATACATCTTAGCATTGGGGGCATCACTTCCAGACGAAAGCAACGACCGCAGATCGTGCTTCTTAGCTTTAGGGCAACTTCGAGACCGAAGCAGCGACCACAAACCGTACTTCTTAGCACTGGTGCACCATTTCGAGACCAAAGCGATGGCAACAAATCGTACTTCTTAGCATTTCGAGACCCAACCAACGGCAGCAAACGGTACTTCTTCGTGTTGGGACACCATTCGCGACCAAATTAACGGCGACAAATCGTACACCTAACATTGGGGCAGCATTCGAGACAAAAACAACGGGAAAAATCCCACCTCTTGGCACTGGGGCACCACTCCGAGACCAGAGCAACGACCACAAATCATACTTCTTAGCATTGGGGCACCACTTCGAAGCTAAAGCAATGGCAAAATTCGTACTTCCTTCTACTAGGGCTCCTTTTCGAGACAAAAGCAACGGCCACCAATCGTACTTCTCGACATTGGTGCACCGATTCGAGACCAAAGCAACGGCAACAAATCGTACATCTTAGAATTGGGGGCATCACTTCGTGACCAAAAAAAACGACAACAAATCGTAAATGTTAGATATGGGGCACCACTTCGAGACCAAAAAAACGGCAAGAAATCGTACTTTACTTCTTAGCATTGGGGCACCACTTCGAGACCAAAGCAACAGCAAAAAATGCACATCTAAGCGCTGGTGCACCACTTCGAGACCAAAACAACGGCAACAAGTCGTACATCTTAGCACTGGTGCACCACTTCGAGACCAAAGCAACGGCAACAAATCGTGCTTCTTAGCATTAGGGCACCACTTCGAGACCGAAGCAACGGCAACAAATAGTACTTCTTAGCGCTTGGGGCACCATTTCGAGACCAAAGCGACGGCAACAAATCGTACTTCTTAGCATTGGGGCACCACTTCGAACCCCAAGGAACGCCAACAAATCGTACTTCTTAGCACTGGGGCACAACTTCGAAACCAAAGCAACGGCAACAAATCGTACTTCTTTTTCACTTGGGCACCATTTGGAAAACAAAGCAACGGCAACAAATCGTACTTCTTAGCAGTGGGGCACCACTTCGAAGCCCAAGAAACACCAATAAATCGTACTTCTGAGCACTGGGGCGCCACTTCGAGACCAAAGCAACGGCAACAAATGGTACTTCTTAGCACTGGTGCACCACTTGGGAACCCAAGCAACGGCAACTAATCGTACTTCTAAGCGTGGGAGCACCACTTCGAGACCAAAGCAACGGCAACAAACCGTACTTCTTAGCACTGTGGCTCCACTTCGAGAGCAAAGCAATGGCAACAAATCGTACTTCTTAGCACTGGGGCACCACTTCGAGGCCAAAGCAACGGCAACTAATCGTACTTCTAAGCGTACCGTACGTCTTAGCACCGTGGCTCCACTTCGAGACCAAAGCAATGGCAACAAATCGTACTTCTTAGCACTGGGGCACCACTTCGAGGCAAAAGCAACGGCAACTAATCGTACTACTTAACATTGGGGCACCACTTCGAGACCAAAAGAACGGCAATAAATCGTACATGTTAGCACTGTGGCACCATTTCAAGACCAAAGCAACGGCAACAAATCGTACTTCTTAGCATCCGGGCATCACTTCGAAAACAAAGCAACGGCAAAAAATCGCACTTCTCAACACTGGGGCACCACTTCGAGATACACAACGGCAACAAAACAAACAAACTTGGGGCACCACTTCGAGACCAAAGCAACAGCAACTAATCGCAAAAATCTTTGCACTGGGGCACCACTTCGAAACCAAAGCAACGGCAACAAGTCGTACATCTTGGCACTGTAGCACCACTTCGAGACCAAAGCTACGGCAACAAATCGTACTTCTTAGCAGTGGGACACTATTCCGAGACCAAAGCAACGGCAACAAATCGCACTTCTTAGCATTTGGGGCAGCACTTTGACACCAAAGCACCGGCAACAAATCGGACTTCTTATCATTGGGGCACCATTTCGAGACGAAAGCAACGGCAACAAAACGTACTTCTTAGCACTGGGGCACCACTTCGAGCTTGAAGCAACGGCAACAAATCGTTCATCTTCACACTGGGGCACTCCTTCGAGACCAAAGCAACGGCAACAAATCGTCCTTCCTAGCACAGGGGCACCACTTCAAAGAAAACAAAATTGTACTTCTTAGCACGGGGGCACCACTTCGAGACCAAAGCAACGGCAACAAATCGCATATCTTCGCACTGGGGCACCACTTCGAGACCAAAGCAACGGCAACAAGTCGTACTTTTTAACACTGGGAACGGCAACGATAATCTTAGCATTGGGGGGCACTTCGAGACCAAAGANTTCGCACTGGGGCACCACTTCGAGACCAAAGCAACGGCAACAAGTCGTACTTTTTAACACTGGGAACGGCAACGATAATCTTAGCATTGGGGGGCACTTCGAGACCAAAGAAACGGCAACAAATCGTGCTTCCTAACATTGGGGCACCTCTCCGAGACCAAAGCAGCGGCAACAAATTGTACATCTTAGCACTGAGACATCACTTCGGGACCAAAGCAACGGCAACAAATCGTATTTCTTAGCACTGGTGCACCGCTTCGAGACCAAAGCAACGGCAACAAAGCGTACTTCTTAGCACTGGGACACTACTTCGAGACCAAAGCAACGGCAACAAATCGTACTTCTCAGCACTTGGGCACCGTTGCGAGAACAAAGCAACGGAAAATTGGTACTTCTTAGCACTGGGGCACCACTTCGAGACCAATGCGACGGCAACAAATCGTACTTCTTAGCACTTTGGCG
>BGNK01001165.1:100017-162164 GCA_003297005.1 Symbiodinium sp. clade A Y106 | reverse complement strand
AGGGGGGGAGGAGGGCAGCGGAGGAGGAGGGCAGGGGAGGGGGAGGGCAGGGGGAGGAGGAGGAGGGAGGGCAGGCTGCCACTCTCTCGAACTCAGCGAGGCTTCAAATGCCAGCCCCTGCCCCCCCCAATCTCAATTCCAACACTAGGGTGGTGTTTGAAGGCGTGTGAGTTTGAAGCCAAGTTCCCATGCAAATCCCCAAGACTGAGAGGTTTGGATCGAGAAATCGATGTCGTTAGTGAGCAAGTTGCCAGTCGTTATGAAGCTTCTCCTTGGAGGGGACGAGGCCTGGGCATCTTTTTGATTTGAAGCCTCGCTGAGCCCGGCCAACTTGCCTGCCATTTGGTGTTTTGCGCTTCTCCCAAGAGCTGCTTCCTCAATCATTCCTGATTGGTGTTTCCTTTCGTCGCATTGAATTCCAGCATGCTTTGACGCTCCGGATGCTCGTGCGGCTACGTGAGCATAGTGGGTAAAAAAGTTTAAGTCATGGGGAACTGCTTAAACATGGGTTTCGACACAGTCGGCATGTGCGACTGTTTAACGAACTGCTTCAACATGTCTAAGCATGGGTTCAAACATCCAAACACTCGGGATGTGCAGGGAACTGTCTAAACATGGGTTTGGACCCTGTTTGAACATGCGGGATGAGAGGATTCTATGAATCATGTTTATTTAGTTTAATTGGTTTAAACACCATGCTTACACAGTCACCTGGGCACATTACAAATTGTTTTGCCGCGGCATCTGATTCTGGGCTGGCAGCGACATGTTACAGTTTCCTTTTGGCTTCAACTTGAGCACATGCTTTAGCAAGTGCGTCAGCCTTTTGGTTCCCCCTCGTGAAAGAAACCGGCTGAGCAGTGGCTGTTTCGCGAACGTGAGCTTTGACTTTCTGAAAGACACACTGCCTGTTGGAATCTTTGAGCTCCTCCATCAAACAGAACCATAGATCAGGGTTGTCAAGCGCTCCTAAATCGTCGTAATCAAAACCGTGTGCCTGCAATGACGTGGCAATGCTCACAAAATTCGCGCAGTCAGACACAAGAGTGATATTTCCAGACGTGGCTTTGAGAGCTAGGACAGCCGCATACAACTCGGCTCGTTGTGATGTTTGGTCTTTGCCGACAAGAGCATGGCAAAGTTCAGTTGATCTGCAACATGTACTGCTGCAGCTGCTGCACGTAGCGGTGGCCACTTGGAGAAGAAAGTACTGCCGTCAACAAAAACCGGAGATGCTGGGTGCAGCCTGTTTGGGAAATCTGGAAACGACATGTTCCGGGCATAATCGCATCTTATCGCGCGCACTTCGTCAACTTCCAAAAAGATTCCACAAAACCACGAAATGGCATCCTCACAACCACGGATTTTCCGTGTCTCTGAAAAACGGGGGCAATGCAAAAACAAGTTCTCGCACTCCGCATTCTGGACACAGATCGGTTCTGCAGAGTCCTGCTGCTTGCAAGCGAGGGCCTGTAAAAATGGAACCAGAATGAAGGCACCGAACGATGGCTCGTGTGTACGAAAAATCCGGCGGGAGTCGGTCAAGAAAAGGTNCGGTTCTGCAGAGTCCTGCTGCTTGCAAGCGAGGGCCTGTAAAAATGGAACCAGAATGAAGGCACCGAACGATGGCTCGTGTGTACGAAAAATCCGGCGGGAGTCGGTCAAGAAAAGGTATCCTCAACAAATCGCGTCAAGAAGATGTCAACGTCTGGAAGGTCTGCTCCAATATGACAGTTGTGTCGTTGAGGCACCTGTCTGAGCAGATACCGCCGGCAAGCTCTGCCAAGCTCTTCTCGAAAGAATGTTTTGGAGTAATGTTTCAAGTTGATTTTCTCGCCCGCATGCGACGAAAGAATNGCATAAGAAAGCAACGACAGCTTCAACTCCGTTCTCACCCCATTTCGGCTTTGACCTTCGAGATGCAACTCTGTTCAAGATCTGCACAACAAGCTGGGGATGAGTAAAAGCAGCACGGCACAACTTACTAAACATGTGCAAGACCCATTTGGCGAAGGGGTCTAAGAAGACATCCTCATGCGTTGCAAAGAACAAGAAAAGAGAGCGCATACGGTCAGCCTAAAACTGCAGACCTTAAAAACGTAAACTGCTTGCGAGACGGAGCTTGAACATCAGTACCATGCAACCATGGCGAGTGAGCATTAGCAGCTTTGCGCACCCTGAGGTTCTGGTTTGCAGGACGATTTTGCTTCAGCAAATTATGTGTGTAACCTAAGGACTTGGCATGTTGTACTTGATGAAAGTTCCTTCCTACTTGCGTCAGGAATCTGGCACTGTCGCGCACTCGTTTTGCAAGGACTGCTGTTTTGCGATCATTAGTTTGTTGCCCAATTGACCGGTCAAACTCTTCTACTTCCTGAAAAGCAACACGTAACTGCGCTTCGTCACGAGTTGAAGCCCAAAACTTCGCGTCGTCTATAAAC
Source organism: Symbiodinium sp. clade A Y106 (assembly GCA_003297005.1). Lineage (NCBI taxonomy): Eukaryota > Dinophyceae > Suessiales > Symbiodiniaceae > Symbiodinium > Symbiodinium sp. clade A. The sequence goes on along the minus strand of BGNK01001165.1, from coordinate 159,723 downwards.
GATCTAAACTGAACAATAGGCGACACCAGCTCCAGATGATTGGCGAATACGCTGTACAAGGTGTTTACGATCAGGATGGACGTGGAGCATCCCTGCACTGCCGAGTTCGAGTATAAAACCCTGTCACCAAAAGCTGACCCCAACTTGAAGAATTTGTGCTGGTTTTCGTAAAAGTTCAATGCAGCATTGGCGATGTGGGTTNCTGCACTGCCGAGTTCGAGTATAAAACCCTGTCACCAAAAGCTGACCCCAACTTGAAGAATTTGTGCTGGTTTTCGTAAAAGTTCAATGCAGCATTGGCGATGTGGGTTGGCATTCCAACCCGTGCAGCAATTCCAAAACCAAGCTTGGGAAGCAACAAGTCGAAACACTTAAACCGATCTAAGAGAATGGACGTCCAACGATCCTCACCATTGGCACCTAAAACATAGCCACACACCACCACGGACTTGGGGAAGGCTTAAACCCTGCCCATCCCTTGCGAGGCCTGCGCGCAGCATGAATGGCAGCACTGAGTAGCCGCATGGCAGCGGCAGCACACGGGTACCCAGAACGAGCAACCAACACTAAAAACCACACCCTAAACCCGACTAGACACTATGCCCGAAGCTTTATGCCTTAAACCCCACACAACACTGTTCAGTCCAAGGTCGGCAACCATCGCCGAGTGATCACAGAACAGCTCAAAAACTTCGGCCATGGAAGCAGGTTTCGGCCGCCTGTGGCTGTGAGTGGATGGAATGCAGGATGATTGAATCGCTTCGAAGCAACTTCCAAAATTTCGAACGGTGCACAACCGCACGAACAAAGTTTCATCCTGCACACAGGCCTACGAAGTCGTGGAGGCCAGGGTTTGGATCCAGCTTGTGTTCGAGGTATGGGTTTTCGGTGCGCATGCATGTGAGCAGGGTGGGCACAAGTTCTTCGAAAGGGCATTTTTTGAAGTAGTAGTGCAAGTTCGGTCAGAGTGGGTCACAGTGAGTTTTGGCGAGGGTTGGATGTTGGCTGGCTTCCTTGCGTCCCTTTGCACGAGAAGACCTTCTTCGAGCCGTAAAGCCCAAACCTCAGTTTCCAAATGTGCTGGAAACATGAAGGTGGAAGATGACGAGGAAGCCCTTTGGATGGAGGTGAGCGCACACTGCTCTTTAAATCTCGAGTTTCAAAACCAACACACTACAAACAACACTGTGCACACACGGTTGGGTGTGTCGTGGGGATGTTGGAGCAATCGCATGTCGAACCCACTGAAAGGTTGGTAGCCTGCGCGTTCGTTGTCAGGAGGACTTCGCAGAAGTGACGGCGGAGGCTCTGGAAGGCCCCTACATTCGCTTTCTTGATTCCGAAACCTTGAACAGGTCTGGGATCAAGAGCTCGCGGACGAACTTGAGCAGCGAGAGGAGGAGAAGGGAGAGGGTGGGAAAACAAAGGGTTTAGGGTTTGGGGCTGGGGTTTACGTAGGACTTAGAAGTGTTTTGAACCTAGGTACCCAAGTTCGAACCTGTTTAAACACACACAGAGTCTTTTTCTAAAGCAACAAGCTTCGGAACCCAAACCTCAAACTCCAAAACCCCGAAGCCCTCGCGCTTCAAGCCCTAGATTCAATTCGGACTCGTCTATGCATTTTCAGCATCCTCACAGCTTGGCTTGCGCGCGTTTCCCTTCGAGCCTCCGATCCCCTCCATGCCCAAAGCTCTAGACCATTTACGCCTGACATGCCGAAACCCTATGCATCTTGAGTCTAAACCCTCAAACCTGCAAGGGAGCGGTTCCTAAAAAAAGAAAAACACATAACAAGTTCTACATGAGATGTATGTATGTATGTATGTATGTATTATGTATATATATATATATATATATATATATATATATATATATATATATGTATATATATATATATATATATATATATATATATATATATGTGCGCATCACCCACAGCCTCTAGCGAGGAACAGCGCCAAGAAGAGATTGACGAAGTTCCGGGTGAGGCTGAAGACCAGCCGTGGGAAGGTGAGGAGTTTCAGGAAGACGAAAGGGAACTGGGTGAGGAGGCGGTGGGCGAAGACAGCGAGCCGCCTCCTGAGGAGGCCGATTCGGTCTTCGGGGTGTTGCAGCATGGATTTTTCGGGTGCTTTCGGGGCCTCGGTGATTGGTCGTTTGGCACTTCCTGTGGCATGAACCATCCAAGCGTCATCAGGAAGAGCCGCCTTTGCAAAAGGCCTCGTTTGCACCCCTGTCAAGGAGAGGGCGCAGGATCTCGTATTAATTCCGAAGCGAAGCATGTTTCAACCTCAGGCAACAAGGCTATGCCAGCTTGAATTCGGAGAGCTGTTGACGGTGTTTTTTGCTTGAGGAAGCATTTCAGCAGAAGCTTCTTGCTTGTAGTATCTCCTTGCAAAAGGTTGTGTTCTCTCGGTTTGTGAGTGACGGCCCCACGCGCGAAGAGAGGACGGCCACCATCCCCCCTGCTATGCCAAGAAGGGCGCCGCCCGCAAGTTCTCCCAAGGCTGCCAAGAAGTCGCTTGTTCTTAGGGTGGTGTCGCTGGCGTTCAGTATTTATGGCTTTGGCGTGTGTGGAAATTGCCTGCTTTGGTGCTGGTCTGTTGGCTGAGGTTTGGAATGGTTCATGCTCAGGGTTTTTTCTTGGCGTCACTAGTTTGGAAGAAGTTCGGAAGCTGCCACGCAATACGAACTCACGCATGGGACCTCAGGACTCAGGTCAGCCTTGACCAGTCGACGTGAAGGATGTTTTGAGTGTTTGCCCACCCCCTTTAACGCCCTCCCTGTTTGTAGGCGCAGGTGTTCGCAATTTCATTGCCGCCGTTACTATTCAGATTCTGATTCTGATTATGGTTGGTATTATTTGATATCAGTTTCCTCATCGTAATCGTCATGACCATCATTGTGCTTATTGGTATCATACCCAACAGAGCAATTGGGCTGTGAGCAAAGTGCCAATCTTCTTGCTTGGCAAGAATTCTCATTTTCCAAGTACGAGTGTTGCCAGCTTGATGAACTTGACCGATAACATAAAGTCCCCATCGCAGGAACCTAACGGCTCGGTGGGAGCTTTGGCGGCGTCCCACCTCTTCAAGCGAAGGCTCTTGAGTTGAGGGTTCGAGATTGGCGATTTTCTCAGCAAGTCTGAAGTTGCATTCAATTCCATGTCAACTTTTCATGATGCGTGCTGCATGGCGGATAAGGTTTTAATTGGCATCCTCGACTTTCGGCTTCTGATGTTCAGTGTCTCATCGGATCTTAGGTTTGACAGCTGGCAATACATTTTCGGGTGATGTTTGGTTATGGTTCTTCATTGCTATTTTGTCTGTCGTTCAAGAAGATGTTCCAATGCCACACTTGTACCAGCAGATATGCTACTGGCCCTCCCGCAATCCGTTGCGACCAAGAAGAACACCGCTGAACGCTGAAACCTGGAATGCCCTTGAAAGTCTGTGCAGCGTTGTCCGTGCAGGGCAGCAGACGCTGCCAAGAAAGGCTCGGGATTATGTCAGTTTGGGATCGGGCGGCTGCGCAAAAGGGTTTGGCGTGGTGGATCAGAGGTCCAGGATCTTACTTCTAGGCGGTATCCCTGCAAACCCACGTCCTGAGACCTGCAGTCTCGATCTGCAGCAACAGCAGCCAGAGGCAGCGTTGCTTAAGGCTGCCCGTTACTCATCAGGCTGCACATATTCTGTGGAAGCCTTGGCTCTGAGTTTCAAGATCTTTGACCAGCGAGCTTTAGACAACAGCTTGGGAGCTGAAGCGAAAACTGAAAGCTTGAACGTAAGCCCGTCGAGCCTGCAGGAGGTTCCAGAAAACCTGCGGAGCCATCCGACCCTCCAGCCGCCAGAGGCCAGCACTCGAACAACAACGCAGTGGCGTAGAACACGTCGAAAACGAATGCACTGCGGGTCAGCACGACGGTGCAAAGCTCACAGTCCCTCTCCCCCTCTCCCCCTCTCCTCCTCTCCCCCTCCCTCCCTCCCCCTCCTTCCCTCTCCCTTCCTCCCTCTCCCTCCTCCCTCTCCCTCTCCGTCCATCTCGCTTCCAAGCTGTCTGACACCTGTCATAGACAACCATGTCGCATGTCGCATATCAGGTTCTTGCTCGAGGCCGCGCGACGTTGTTAGTTTTCGGTTTTTCTTGAGTCCATGAAGCCATCGCAACGATATGAGAAATCGGAAAAGGCCGAATCTAAGAAGAGCTTTCGAAAAGGCTTACCGGTTGTTCTTTCACAGACATTGTGTGTGAACGGTCTAGGACTTACGCCGAAACCTTCGCAGGTCCTCATCCGTTATTGAGTTATGAACCCCGAAGTCTAAAGCTCTAACCCACGTGACCCAACCTGTGAGCGGTTCCACTTTGCAGCCACGCGTTCACGGTTCATTGTTTTGCAGGACATCTTCCAGGTTGTTCGGTTTAGGTTACAGCTTTCAATACTTTCAACAGATGCTCTTTGTTGTCAGTATCTCAGATGGTTCGAGCTTTCCTTAGCCCAGGCTACTCTCGCCTAGGGTGGTTTGAGGGTTGTACGTTGTAGGCGACTTAAGGGTTCACGATGGTTTACGAGGTCAGGATTTCGGCAACTCTTGCGACTTGAAGGAGCAGCAGTTCGCCGGCAATATCTTGGACGAGGTGCAGAACCACGGAACCCAGGCCCATCGCTGCCTGCCTGCCGTTGTTGGGATGCAAGCAACTTTCAACCTGGGATGCTCAGCTTGCTTGGTTTTTGAGTCCTTGACCCATTCTACCAGCCGTCGGCTTGAGTGCAATCCAAACTCATGTTGATGGGCTGTGGAAAGCTGCAGTTATCTGTTTGCAACTATGAGTCTTTCGGGAGACACGGGCTTTAACTCCGCCCCGAATTTTGATTTGACGCAGCATCCGCAGGCTCCGTGGCAGCGACCGCTTCAATCCCCAAAGCCAATCCAGCGGCCAAAGGCCGAGGTGCCTCATAACACAAGTGTTCATCCCTAGTTCAACCCTGATGCCAGCGCAGCAGCATTGCAGGCTCCGTTGGAACTGCAACAACAGCTTCCATTCCCAGAGCGAATCCCTCGACCGAAGGCCGAGATGCATCGGATTGCAAGAGTTTGCCAACAAATCTTTCCAGCCTTGAATTCAGCAGCCAAGAATGGGGGGTCCAGTTCAAAGCCACGAAGAGGAAGCACTAGAGTCACTACAGAGGCCGCAGGGCGTCGGATTGGGATCGGAACTTACATTTTGTTTGCAAGAGCCGATTGCCGGTGAATTCCCTGCCAGACAGGTCGCACTTTTCCTGGCGTTGCACCACCCTGGCGGAAGACAAAGCCTTCCGCGGAACAAGGCCGCCAGGCTGCGGTTCAGGATGTGAGGGTTAACTATTAACTTGACGCCCCTTAATTCAAGCCTTGAGCCTAAGCGAAGCCCGACAACCTTCACGTTTGAACCTCGGAGTCGAGCTAGACATAAGTGGGTCGGGTGGCCTGCAAGGACCTGCCAGCATCCAGTCCAGATTCGTTGCGAGGTTCGACTTCGCATGTTAGCCGGGGTACGCTGCAGCAGTAACCGGAGGCTTCGGTTTCAGAGTTGGGCTTTGCAAGATTAAGATGCCCCACGGACAATCCAGAAGCACCATGACTTGTGGGTCCACCTCAACGACCTTGCAGCTTCAGGCTACTGTACGGGTCTGCGATCAAGCCTCGATCTGGAGCTTTCGAATTCCAGTTCTTCTCAGGGCTGCACAGGCCTCTGGCTCAGTCTCAGCTCTGAGGCTCGATTCGTCCATCGGCAAAGGAGCCCGTCGTCGTGAAACCGCGAGGCTTATTCGGAGGGTGGGCCTCCAGGGTTCTTAGCAGTGCACTGGTAAGCCAGCCACGCCGGAGTCTTGAACCCAATTTCCTCAGCCAGCTGCCAGTTTAATCGTAAAGCTCTCAAACTTCATCCCGCTTGGACTAATGGATGCCATCAGCCGTCCTGCCGCGAGGCTGTTGCCTTGTAAGAATTTGTAGTTGGATTGAACCACCGTTTCCAAACCCCTCCTAGCCTCCAAGACCCCACTTTTCGGATCTGCTCGATCACGTCATCCCCCTTGAAACTCGCAAGGTTCCATTTCCGGATTTTGCAAGTGTTAAATGGCCTGATCTGTGCCAGAATCCTCAGTCGTCCCACCCAGAAGCCTCGGCTTACGGCAGGCACAGTGAAGGGTTTCTGATGACTTGAGTGTTGACATTTTTGAATCTCTTTGAGATCCCAGGGCCTCTGTTTGTTCCCTTTTGAGGATTTGGGGGTGCCGTGCCGACTCCATCAGTCGTACCGCCGCGAGGCCTCATGGCTCTGATTGCCGTTGCTTGCAGTCACTTTTGCGGTTGGGGATTTCCAGAAGATATCAGTATCATCCGTCCGTCAAAGTTCCAACCCCTGCATTATGATTGTCGTCGCATCCGAATTGAGAAATTACGATGTTTAAGACCACGTTGCCACCTTTGTCAGTTGAGTTTGGTTACCTGGTTAGCTCCGAAGCTTGGGCAGGAATGTAGTAGTCATGCGTGGGCCGTTTTCGGATTTTGGACTTTGCAGGTCGTATTTTTGATTCAGTTGGGAATTGCTGCGGCAAAAACACATGTCGGAGACAAGTTAGATGGAGGCGCAGAGCTCCCCAACTGTTAAGGTGCTTGGGTCCTTTCGAGCAGTTCTTAGGTCTAGGGCCTTGTCCGAGCCAAGGAAATCGCCCTACCGCGACATCCGCCGAGGCTGGGACTCGACAAATTCAAATCCCAAACTTCTGCGGCTTTGCAGCCCACTCATGCAACGATTAAGTTTAAGCCCAGATTCTGAAAAATCTGTAAGTTTTGCTTGAGGAGCGTTCTGGGGATCAGTGTTTCGGTTCCTTGTTCAGAGCAAGATCGTCCAGTCCGCCGACCAAACTCCCTGCCGAAGCTGCTCAACTGCAGGATTTACGACGCCCACTGAAGCGGAAGGCGCCAGAGAAGATTTCTGACGGGGGAACTTCGGGTTCGGTCCTGTTTTGTGCTTTTCAGGGTAGGTTTCGGGTGAGGGTTCCATCGGAAGCTTAATTTAAGTTTGAACGGTGTGTCGTCAACTTTGCATTCCGAAGGCCTCAGCCTGTACTGTTGCATCGCCCAGCAACCGTTGGCAAGGGCGGCACACTATTGCTGCTCTTTGATCATTGACCATGAAGAAAAAGAAGACTGTGCTACGTGCCTAGTTCCAGCTTTTCAGGCTTGTGGCTCGCTTGTCGAGGCATCTGACCCAGTCCCCTCCGAGCCAAAGCTGCTGCGAGAGAGGCTGAACCTTGGCTTCAGACGATACAAGCCTATGATTTCGGGCGGCGGGCTTTGGGTCAGGGGTGTAAGCGAAGGAGGCCGGCAGGCGCTTGGCTTCTGCCGGCGAGATGCAAGTTACTCGAATAATCTGAATGTGAACACCAAGTGACTGTGCACTGTTTCGAACTATGATTGGCTCCTGACCGAATGCTCAACCCAGGAAGACACACTACTGGAAAAGGGTGTGTGACGTACAGGCTGCTTGGCTGCGTGGGATTTTTCTTGTGATCAGGGTCATGGCCATTAATCAAGACTGGCTGTGCCAGTGGTTCAGTCTCCAAAGTCAAAGGCATGTCCTTGATGGGCCGGCGGGGTTTGGGGTAAACGGCGGAGGCTTCCTATGGTGAAGCTACAATCACCGCCGAGCTGGCCAACACGGAGCTTGCAGACGATGATGTGGCTGACTGGCTGGCATGGCTACGAGGAGCCGTGGGACTTGGGATCTCCAAGGGCTCAGGAATTTGCTTCATAGCTTTGTGCTGTTGGGCCCAGGAGTGTCCTGTAAACGCCGTGGCATCCCTAGGTGAGATTACCCACAAAACCGAAGACAGACCTCAAGAAGTGGTCTTGCCAGATCTTGCATTCTCAGGGTCAAGGCTAGCCTGTATTGAGGTGGTTGAATCCTGTCTCACTTGCCGGTGAGCACGTTGTCGTAATCAATTGCAGGCCTTTGCCTGGACCCTCAGCTCCGGAAACCGAGTTCCCCAAGTGAAAGGTCACCCTGAGCTGAAGCAGACGAACCTGCAAAGCGTGAGCCTTCCAATGTTGGACCTATCGAACAACCAGCTCCTGAGCTTCACTCTGGATTTCCGGGTTTTGTACAGCTTCGGCCCAGCTCCAAATTTGTGATGCAGTGAGCCAGAGACCTTGAATTCGCTTATTTGGAGTGCAACACCTAAGTACCCGGCTTTGCGGTTATGGCTTTAGAGCGGGATTTGGTGTTTTCTTGATCTATTCTTTCAGCTTAGAGCTGATTTTGTTTGGTTGTGTGGCAAGTCAGGCTGAGTAGCCGCGGCATTCGGTCCATCTGTGCGTTCCTGGAAGAGCACTGTGTCCGTGTGGACGAGATGATATTCAACCACAACGAAGTAGACGACGAAGGCCTGTATCTGCGCTCCCAAAAAGCAAAGCGGTTAGTTTTTGTGAAATTTCTGCCAAGGATGTACTGTTTGTGTTTCGTCCACCGTCTATTCAAGAGCTTAGGTATCGGATTGCTCAATACATTACTTCGGAGTCCGCTCCAGTAACTGCGCTGCACTTTTCTTCGAATCAAATCAGCATTCTTGGTGTGTTCAAGCTGCTGACGATGCTGTCGCTTCATCCAATGTATCCTTTGGAGACCAGTCTGCACGGGAAAGCATCGTTCATACCCCTGTGGCTACAGCTTGACAACAACAATATCACCGATGAAGACCTGCAAGACTTCCTCGACTTTCATTTGCGCGAGTTGGGCTGTGCTATCTGCCTAGTAGGCAAACATTGCTCACTGTGGACCTGCCAATGTGTAAAGCAGATGAAGATGGACGACAGAAAACACAATGCTGCTTGGCGAGCAAGCGGTTAACCGCCGATTGTGTGTCAAAGTGCTTCGATCGTTACTATCATGCTTTTGCTTCCATTGTTGGTGTTGATCTTGCCACGATGGCGACAACAATACTGCCACCGGCACGGCAGCGTCAGCAGTTGCAGTACTAGTAGTAGTAGTAGTAGTAGTAGTAGTAGTAGTAGTAGCAGTAGTAGCAGTAGTAGCAGTAGTAGCAGTAGTAGCAGTAGACCGGCGGCAAGTTCTGCTTGTGACATAGTGCATCAGTCTTTGCTGTTTGATTCTGCTGTGCATTGGTTCATCATTACAACTTTATGTTTCGAGTCTGCACCTGGTATGTGAGTGTCTGTCGGAAGATGACACGGGGCTAAGCCGAGAGCGAGTTCCTTTCTGGATCTTGATCACAGGCATTTGAGATTTCAAGATCCAACATGCTTTGTGCTTTCGACTTTACGGTTGAGCTTGAGAGCGCAAGCATCCACGTTACAAGCAACCCAGGTTGCGCTGCACCTTTGTCTGCGCGCGCCTGACCAGTCGCCACCAGATTCGAAGGTTCTCCAGGCAACGTGGAAGCGTCGCTTTGCATTGGAGGTTCTGAAGCCTGATGATTGGGCCAATCCTTTATAGTTCTTGGGGGCCTAGGCTTGTAGATGAGGGTTCTCGGGAGCATCGCGATCCGGGTTTTGCGAACTGGTTGGCAAAGCGCAGATTCGGCCTGGTTCACGCACGAAATTCACCACAGTCTCAAACGAAGGCGGGGTTGGCTGCCGCCGGCCGCAGCGCTCACAGGATCTTCCAGCAGCCCGGTTCGCGACGATCGGAATGGCCCGACAAGCATAGAAAGAGACGTCATTGTGTGGTCCGGCGGCCACATTGAGCCGAATTTCATGATGTGTAATGATGGGCACATGTCACAAGCAAAAGGCACAAGCCCTTAGCCTTGCACCATCACTCATCCCTATCACCCCGTTCATCAAAGGCCCCCGAGGTCGCTGACCTGCCGGAAAGATTGGCTGCAGCAGTCGAGCGCACCAGGATCCAGGAGCAGCCGTGATATCCTCGAGTGGCTTATGGCTGAAGTTCGGCTTTTTCGGGTTGCGGTTTAGGGGCTGTGCGGCATTGGTTTTGCTGCAAAAGTGGAGAGTTGGGACATCTGGGTCATGCGGTCTAGGAGTCCAATTTCTAGGATGACCGGAGTCCCCAGCAGGGCGCTGCGGACGGAGCCGAAGTTCCTGTACGAAGATGCGCTTCTCGGCCTCGATTTGGGATGCACCGTCCTTTTAATGCTCGTGCTTGGTTTTGAGCTCTAGTCTTTGTAACCTATCATTTTAATCGTTTCGTGACTTCTAGTAGCAATAGATGGGACAAGTACTGTGTCCTCCTGTCGAGTTGAAAGCCAGGCACTTCATGGTGATGCTGAAGCCAGCGGGCTGGCACTGCAGTCTCAGCCACAAAGCCGCAGGCGCCCTTGCAACCAAAAGACGTATCTTCATGTGTGGTTTCTTCAGGTCCTACAGGGCTCCAGATGGATACCAAGTTGCCGTGAAACCCACCGACCCCTATTTCCGCAACTGGAGACCGTGGGCGGTTCCGGGTTATGCAAAACCCTAAGCCCCAAGTCGCAGATCAAGTTCTGCAGGCAAATTTTCCGGCATGACTGCGAGTTTCAGTTTCCAGTCAGACCTGCACAGGTTTGGCAGCCAGTGTCAAGACGATGAGCACTGCTTCTTGCTTGCATTTAGGGTCTGACAGTTTTGGATTTTGAGTTTTGGGGTATAGGTCTGGCGACTTTGAGTAAGAAACTTTACCTGTATGGCCGGGGTGTGTGTGCTAGCATCGGATCCTATCGTCAGCTTTCCTTCTCCACATGTTTCTTCCGCTTCTTACTGGGTACCGATTGTATGGCTCAAGTGAAACTGCATTTGACGCTATTGTTGTGACTTCTTGTTGACTAGCGAGGTTCGAGGGTCTAGGCGCCAGGAGGCCAGGTTTGGAATGGTTTGCATCCCCACCTCGTATGCCTTTTCTTTGTTACTCGTCTACCCTGTCGTATTGCAAGCTCTCCTTGCTGAAAGCTCTTGCTTCGGTCATCCCATGCCCTGAACCGCAAACTTGTAAAATCTCACATGTCGGCACTGAGCCACTGAGGACAACAGGAAGGCAAAAGCAGCCAACCTCCTCACCCAAAGTGATCCACCGCCACTACACGACTACATCATCCTGCGATTTGGTGAGGTTGGAGGCAGCGGAATGAAGGAGGCTGGCCGAATCTCTAGCAGTGCAAGTTACTCTCTCATAAATCTCTTGATGCTTTTTTCTTGTCAGCTGGAGAGCTGCAAGGCCTCTCAACAGGTGGTGTCAAGTGAGTTGAGCCTGTCCCCATGGAATGTTAATCCGAGCGTTTGCTTCATCCAGTTACCTGGCAGGTCATGAATGATTCCAAGCTGTACGGAATGGTCCACAGGCTCCTCCATTGCCGTCGCTGTTTGGGTTTTTGCAAACGGCCTTGGGTAGTTAGTTTTAGATTGTAGAGAGGTGTTGGGCTGTGGAGACGCCCAATATGAGAGACGTTTGATCCGAAACACTGAACCTCAAGTCAATGCCCTGCAGCATAGTCACTGAACCTGTGAAGCCGTAACGTTTGCAAGGTTTGGTATTGGTGTCCAAACACTGAATTTTAAAAACAGACGTGCTGATACGACGGATACTATTCACGCATGTCTGGCGTGCACTTGTTACATCACGTATTTGGGCCCACTGGTTGTGTATTGCATGGCTTTGAGACCTCGTAATGCGCGATGGACTGCGGCCAAACCTCCGGCCCAATTGCTCATGATAGCCCAAGCCTTGAAAGAACCAGAGAGGTTACTTTGCTTTGATTCTTGCAACGTTTTCTGTCGATTGCTTGTAGGCAACTGTTCCGGCTTCTTGTGCTATTCCTTGAGCGGTTTGTTTTTGCTGCCTGTTTTCATCCTTCTACATCAACCTGGACTCCAAGACGAGGTGCCTAGTCACTAGTCGTGCTGCAAAGAGTCTCCTGATGTTTCCGAAAACACGTCGATGTGCGGAGTCCAAAGACTCAGCATTTTGTTGCTACTACGATGTCTGCTTGACGAATCAGCCCCACCTCCAACCCTGAAGAACGAAGCAGGTGTAATCAAGAGTGTTGACAAGCAGATGGCAAAGATAGCATAAAGTTAAAGGCTCTTAATACCTGAGCTCACAGTCCTTGATGCAGTTCTCAGCCCTGAGCCATTAGCAAGAGTGTGACAGGCTGGATCAAGGCACATCTGGTCCGCTTCTGATTGCCAAGAACCAGATAGGTTCCTGGGTGTGAAGACTCACGCATAGTTTAGGGTTCTGGACTCTGGATGACTCCACATGGTTTCGTGGAAAAACATATGTGGACGGAGGCAGGACTTGGGGTTTGGACTGAGTAGTTGGGAATCTGACAGATGTCTGACCTTGTGATCCTCCTTTACAGATCTTTGCATCATGTGCAGCTTCACTGTGCAGCTGCCAAGGCTTTGACTTTGCCAAGACGAAGATTGTCAATCAGGAGTACCAGCGAGACTACCTCGCCCTCGTCCTTCGTTCGGCATTGTATTCTCTGGGAGCCACAGGATGGTTGGTGTGGGCTAGTTAGCATGCAGCAAGCGCGTAGAACAGTGTAGAACGTCTACCCAAGACAAGGCCCAAGATGTTTGGCAAACCTTCCCGCGTAGAGGCTGCAACAGTGGGCTGAAATCAACTTCTTGGGCACTGTTGCCTGGAACTTGAGGTTCTAATCTTCAATCGGTTAGCGAGTAGCAGGCTGTTAATCATCCTTTCGCCAACCCCGTCCATCGGAAGAAAAGAAAGCTCGACCTTGAGACAAAGGCTTCCAAACCCGGTAAACGTTTCGGCACCCAAAGCTTTAGATCCTGCCTGCCAATCAAGTAGCAGGCATAGATTTATACGTTGCGATTGTTACACATGTTTGTATTTTGTTCTAGTGGCTATTCTGACACTTGCATCCATGCATGCATGCAAGCAGCCTCGAAACAACTTTGGGTCTTCAGACCCTAGGCCACAAGATCAGGTCCATGGCACCTTCGGGCGGGACGCATTGCACGGACATGGGCCCACTGGCCTCATCCAGGCAAGGCTTTACCATCAGGAATGATGGTGCTATGCCAATGCTTGGGGCAGTTGGACTTCAACAAGTGCTAGGATGTTCTGGCTTTCTGGAATCTCAGGTATTGTGAAGAAATACATTCTTAGAGATGCCATTTCTTCCAACATTGTTTGAGGATGAGCGGCAACAAATCTAGCGCCACCTTTACAACAAAGGGTAGAACTTCAAGCCCAAACTAGTGCTTGGCACCAATTTCTCCTAAAAACCTTGTTGCCTTCAAGGCTTAGCCCAAAGTTGCAGAGGCCCCGCACAATAGTGCTGTTGAGGCTCCGGTCGACAGATCCATGTACGAGTGGACTCGACGATGTGAGATCAGTGAGAGACTGGGTTGCCATCCTGGTGCAGAAGCTGTGAGGTTTTTCGGGCTCGCTGCTAATTGTCGCAGTGAAGACCACAGATGTGGGATTCGTTGCAGGTTTGCTTTTCGGAATTGGTGGGCCTGGTAATTGACCTTTTCTGAGTCAACGGTTGCAGGTTGATTGCTCGAAGGTTAACGGTGCATGCATTTCGCTACAGGTGCATGCAGTTTTGATACCTTTATCTGAGCCTCAAGCTTACAGTTTTCACCCTCGAAACAGTTCGGAAATTGAGGTCTTTTGGCTGTCATCTTTCTGACTTTCTTGGTGTCAGTGTGCCTAAATCCCGAAGCCTAAGGAACGGGCAGCCAGCCTCCACTCTCTACGAGCGCATTGCCGAGTATGAGAGTCGAGATCGCAAGGCCAACCTAGTCAGCCCGTGATCCAGTGCTGAAATGAAGTGAAACAAAAATTTTCCTAGTAAATACAGGGAGCCAAACCCCAAGAAAGCACTACCACCAACCAAAGAGCATACCAAATCAATTCTGCACCCAAGTCGATCCTCATAATTAATGCTAATTCCTGGATATGGAGCTTTGGAAGCTCTGCTTGAAGCAGATAGAAATCTGCGGCCATGGACCCGAAGTACTTGGACAAGACGGAGGAAGTAAGGAAGGAAGAAGCCCGAAACGGAGAACATCATCGCTTTGGACCGCAATAAACATCGCACAGTAGCGGTGGGTTCCTGAAAGGCACATCCAGGCCTGTGCCAGTGAGTTTTTTCACTTGAGAGCTCCGGCACTCAGACTTGCGCTTCTGTTCTCAGGCGCGCTACACGTTGCTGCACTGCCGGCTGCTGACCGGACGAACTCATCAGATCCGGGTGCATATGGTGCCTCGCCGGTTAAGCCGTTCTGATCCTGAAGCCCGAGGATTTCGATTGCCAGCTTGAGCTTGAACAAGTTTCATATCCGTCGCAACTACCGAAGTTGAGTGTGGTGAAGCTTGTCAAGAGTTGTCGTGACATTTGACACTTGATGTAGAGCACATCTTAGCTGATGCAATAAGGAGTACATCGGCATGCCTCTGGTCGGCGATCGGCAGCGTCTTGCCTTGAATGGGGAGCATTGGGTGGAATTGGAGTCTCCCACCCGAAATCTGCAACATCTGGGTTTTGTTGAACGGCTTTGGACCGGTCATATTGCATAAGAACTAAGCCGTTGTGTGTGCACCCTTGCATCAGATTTCATTCTAAAACAAGCATTCGCAGCCACATTTCAGCTTGAACCGCAAGCTGATTCAGGTACTGGCGTCATCGCCAAGCCGAAGACCCTAATCTCGGCTGCCAGCGGACCTTCCTGCACAAGGCTGATGGGCTTTCAGGTCTCGGCGTGGGAGAACTGAAGGCTTTTGTCACACACCTTCGGAGCCAGTTCACGGGCAAGCTAATGAAAACCCTGTGATGGTGCCCCAGCGTAGGCCCGCACACATTCTCCAACCCTGACAGTTCAGAGCTAGTGGCCAGACCTGACTCAACTTCTGGACAAGCAGAGTTCGTTCGGGCAGGTCAGGTTCATCCTTTGGACATGTCCATCCAGTGAGCCGGTCGCAGCTCGACAGCAGACGGTTTCGGAATAGAAGTGGGTTTGTAGAACGCTCACTTGGTTTACTGTTTTGTGCGACCCGGGGTGTTCGTTGACCGAGGGCTGGAATCGTGGTAGAGGGTTCAGCCTGTTGGCGTGCTGGCTGATGTCGTACCACAGCTGAAATCTGAAGCTTGAGGTCGTGTGGTCGCCGCTGAAGTATGCTGCTGACCTGTGCGAGGTGCTGAAGAAGCTGAGGCGAGGGCAGGCTAATGGCTTGGACTCGGGAGCCAGCTGGGGTGCAGCAGACAAGTTTTGTTCAGATGCGTCGCTGTACGCGTGCGAGGACCGAAGATGTTCAAAGCCGTCCGGAATCGAAATCTTAATCCGGAAACCCTAACTCAGTCCGACTCAGTCCCCTCTCCATTGAATCCCAAGCTGGAGCCCTAAACCCCGATCCCCGCCAAAGCCAAAACCTCAATCATTCACCTCTGTCAGCAGTCCCAAATTTTCAAAGGTTTCGATCCCGACGCTTGAACTATATCGCACAAACTTTGCAAGGAGAACCCAAGGATACGACTTCCCCGAGGAAGGAGTGTGAGGCAGCGGCACAAAGCACGGGGCATCCTTTGTCAGGAAGTGTTTCGAATTTGTGCAGCTTCATCCAGGCATTTCAGGGCTTACGGGGCCTACAGCTCCGTGTAGTTTCGTCATTGGACATAGGAGTTGTGTTCGTCCGTAAGTAGTTTGACCGGCCACAGCAGGAGCACGAGCATAGCCTTTCAAAACCAATCTGGCACACCCCGCTCTGGCATTCTTCGGAAGCCAAGCTTGAGGCCGTTAAGTTGGCCATCCAGGTTTCGGTTGTCAAAGGTCGTAACAGGGGTCCCCAAGCAAGCCCAGCCCAGGAATGGGTACAGAGATTCCATAGCTGTCAGCTCGAACCATGTTCAGGGTTCTTCAGTCCAGCCACCGATCAGGGATTCATATGGGAACCTTAATATCGTTGCAGACTAGGTTTCTACCAATGGCATGTGCTATGTTGAGCTCTATCCCGAAGCTTCCAACTTATGAGCCCGTCAGTGTCTTGAATCCTGCGAACTTGCCAGGAGGGGCCGGTGAAGGCGGCCAGTAACCCAGCTGGGAGGGTTGGTGCAGTTAGGGTTTGGGGTTGGGGTTTAGGAGTTGGGTTCAGGGTTTAGGATTTAGGATCGGATGCCACATTGGGACGCTTTGGGGGTTTAGGTTTGGGGTCTGAGAGCTTATGTTGAATGTTTAGGGTGTTTAAATTTAGTCAGGGTTTCTGTTTTTCTTGTTTTTTTGGCGCGTACGGTTTGGGGTTTTGGGAGACTTCGGGACTGATTGGGAAGAATGCGAGTGCTTCCCGACGAGGATCCGGGAGCATAGCGTTACTTGTGAAACCAAGGCCTGCAAGAAGTATCTCCGATCCGATCTCCGGACGACCTCCTGCCTGTGTTCGAGGAGAGCATCCTCTCCACAACGTCTAGAGAACGGCTGAGCTTGAAAAAGTTGGAGGAGTTGGCCAAGAAGGCCTTCCACATCCCGAAGCCCCTTGTCCTGCTGGTGGCGGATAACCCTATTGTGTGTGCATGCTCCAGAAACGGCTGTCCCATGTTCTCGCAATGCATCGTTGCTGATTCCTGAGCACTAGCCTTCGGAAGCTGAAGCAAGGCGTCCAAGAAGCTCCGAGCGGTTTTGGGTCGACTCTCCGAGTCGCCAGTGATATTCCTCTTTCCAGAGGTCTTTGCACTCTTGGCTCCAGAGACCTAAGTATCGCAGTGACGCAGTGGAATGGCCAATTGAGAATCGAGTTGTACAGAAACATTGCCGCCCTGAAAACTAATGTGCAAATCTGATTTTGCAAGTCCGCCGACTCCAGCACGAAACAGTGATGGAAACATCTCCTGGATTGACCAATTGCAGGTAGCAAGGCAGCTGTTTGCCTGATTCAGAAATCTTGAGGTTTGCACTTGAGCTCTTGAGCAAGAACTTAATCATGCGATGAAAAACAAGCACAGCGCTGATGGGGTCCGCCTCATCGTGGAAGCAACGCTTGAAGGCAGGGACTTATGAGCTTCAGAATAGCTTTTCGGAAAGTTCGCACGCGGCGGTAGCAACTCTAAGCATAGAACATCGGAAGGGCCTGGGACAGATTCCTGGTGCCATGTTGAGCAAGCCTTTTGTTCGCCAAACTCGTGCAATGTGCCTTGTGGAGGCAAGGGATATGGGAAGACACAGTACAAGGCCAGGCCTTGTGAAAGATCTTATGTTCCCAGGGTTTCAGCATGCAGCAAGTCGCGAGTTCCATGGTGTCGTATCATGTGAGAGGCCAGCGAAACAACTATTACACTGAGGTCTACGAGGCAATTGCTGGGCTGAAGGAGGATGGCAAGCGCGAAGCCCCCTACCTGTTCGTCTGGCTGCACGGCATGGACTCCGTCAGCTTGGGTCGAGGGTTCGCTGCTCCGTCTTTGGTCATTTCGGCCTTTTGCCTCAAAATACCCTGCCGGTGCTTCAACAATTTTCGGCACTCCGCAGATTTCGGACATCTCGCATCTGTACTGCCTTCTTGCCCTTGCCATGTTTCATCCTGCGACTTGATGCAGGACAATGGCATGATCGAGCCTGCGTACCTGCGAACGATGCAGACTAGAATGAACCGCCGCGTGATTTTCATGGTGCCGCTGCATCAGACAGTTAGTTCGTTGGCGTGAGGTTGATGCATTGGTTTGGGTCTTTTGTTGCAAGAACAGTGCATTTGCCCAATGGCGATCAAGGTTCCAAAGAGCCCAAACACGACAGCTGATGGCTGGCACTTCAACTGGGGGTGCTGCTTCACCAAGAGCGACAACAAGAAGCAGCTAGGCTTTTGCTGCATTCTCACATGTTCATTTACCTGCTGCTTTGAGGTGTCGATTCCCAGGAGGTTCCTTCACGTGAAAATCAGAATGCTCGTCAGAACAACAGCAAGGAAGCCTGCGCTCTTTTCCCGCCCTCCAGTGGAAGATGGCAGAGCTGTGCGGCTATGAGAACAACAAAGACTGACAATCATCATCACTGTCATCATGTTACTACCCAAGCATCTTTTGGGCTTTTGCTGGCAGGCTACGTCTTCGGCTCGCTGCATCTGGACTAGTGCATGCTGCCGTGTTGTTAAAATTCAGCTGTAGCTGGCTGTGTGACCGGAGTAGCTTGTGATCGTGTGTGTGTTCAGGACTATTTGCGCGACCTCACTGCAAAGATCAGTGAGATCGCATCCATCTTTCAAGCAGAGAGAACCTTGGTGATGGGGTGGCTGGGCCGCACGGAATCATCATATCCACGGAACTTGGAGTGCTGGCAAGCTCTGTCCAGAAGGTCGTGTCCTAAGTCAGATTTATCAGAAACCCTAAACCCTACAACCAAGTCTACAACTCCCACCGCGGTGCTCAGATACAGCATGGGTGGCTTTGGTGCCTTTCAGCTCGGGGCGATGGCTCCTGCGCCGTGGCGATAGCGTAGCAGGAGTGTTTGGGGAGTTTGTTATTGTAAGTATCCTACCTTCCCGGCATTGGGCTTTTTCAGTTTCTGCATTTCGCTTGAAGCGGCAGCTTCGGACCTATTTGGGGGCTTGTGAATCTGAACCAGAAGCCCAGCCAAGGACGTCTTTGATGTGGTGGTTTCCGTTGCCGGGTATGGGTTGGGGACTTTGGAGCCCCAAGGCCGGCGACAAAATGACCATGTCCTCGGCGTGGTCTTGAGACATTCCTACCACGGTACAGAAACAGATAAGTAAACAAATATGTAGCCAACGAGCAGGCATGTATGTATGTATGTATGTATGTGTTTATGTATGTATGTAGGTATGTATGCATGTATGTACCTTATCTTATCTTATCCTATCTTATCTGACAACATAATCTGACATAGTAAAATATAATATTACAACATAATATATATAATGTAATACAACACAACACTGTATTTATGCATGTATGCATGTGTATGCATGTGTATGCATGTGTATGCATGTGTATGCATGTGTATGCATGTGTATGCATGTATGTATGTGTGTGTGTGTAGAGAGAGAGAGAGAGAGACAGCGAGAGAGAGACAGGGATGTAGTGTAACTTCCTCGCCCCACAACAGTCGGGGGCGCTGACGCGCGCGGTGTAGGGGGACTTCCCCCCTGCACCATAGCCCTGGCGAAAGAAAGAAAGAGAGACAGGGAGAGAGAGAGGGAGCGAGGGAGCAAAGAAGCGAGGGAGCGAGGGAGGGAGGGAGGGAGGGAGGGAGAGCGGGAGAGAGGGAGAGAGGGAGAGAGGGAGAGAGGCAGAGAGGGAGAGGGGGAGAGAGGGAGAGAGGGAGAGCGAGGGCAGGAGGCCTGCATGCATACACTCGGATGTTATGTGCAAGATGACAGGTGAGATGTACGATGCGCCACAGCCGCGAGCAGGGGAGCGATTTGAACTCTTCCTTCGGCAGGTACGGATGGGGGGGGCTTGCAAGGTCTCCTTTTCGATCTGGGGTTTAGGGTTTCGGGGTTTGGAGGTGTGCTCGGGGGGAGGGGGCAAACCCCTGCATTGTTGACGAGCCGAAGGAAAGATTGGCGTCCGCCTACGCTTTGTAACATCACTGCTCCACATATGCCTAGAGCTGCAAAGTCTATTTCCCCAGTAGCTTGACGCAAAACAAAGCTTTGCAAATTGTAATTCTCCAACAGCTTGACACGAAACTGTGCCCTGCAAATTGTCATTCACTAATAGCTGGAGGCAAAAGGGAGTCCTGCAAACAGTAACTACCCAATAATGTGAGGCAAGACGGCGCGCTGCAAGCCGGAATTCCCGAATACTTTGATTGATGAAAACGAAGCCTGGCATGCTAAGTCCATTCCATACGGACGGAGTCTGCGTTTCCCGCCTGTAGGTGGCAACAAGGCTGAGCGTCGTGCCAGTCGTTCTTGCAATGCACGCGAGGACCCTCGGCAGAAAGCTGTCTTGTATGTTGTGTTCCTGGTCTAGTCTTGTTCTCAGATTGTCTTTTGAATTGTATGGTGAAGTTTCGCATCATCTCTATCTGCAACAGCGAGGCAAATTCGTGTAATTATGCTATCTGCGCGAGGAAAGACTCGATGTCAAGCTTCCGAGATGCTGCCTGGACTGCATGATGATATCGGCTTTATGCATTTGTTTGGTAGCGCTGCCTAAAGTGGAGAAGAAGTAGAACGAGTAATTGCAGGTCTCAAAAAACGACAGCAATAGTCAGGAGACATAGTGAAGTATGCAGCATGATGAACGTATGTGAACGTATGAGATACTGAGATACTGTGGACCCTGGATCTGAAGAGCGAAGTGAATCTGTCCACTGCCCCGATTTCATTACGTCACCGCCACCAGCACCACCAGCACCGCAACTACCCCAATCAGCCCCATCACCAACCTCGATTATCATGTCCATCACGACCGTCACTGCGAGTGCCACCAGCACCATGCCATCATCATGGTCGCCATCATCGTCCTTGTCGCCGCCATTATGTCCATCATGCTCACCTCGGGCTGGTGGTTCTATCGTCAGTATTAGCGCGGAAGGATTGGACTTCTGGTTTTGACTCTAAGCAAAGGGCAGAAGGGGCTCAGATCCAGTGCTGCGCTCCCGTGGAAGCCGAACCGCCCTGCAAGGTGAATGCAATTATCCACCACGTGCAGGCACAGCGGGCTCAGTCTTGTTTCGGCTTCAGGTAAAACTCACCGGTTGGTGGGGCGGGTAAGAGAGTTGCTTGAGTGACATGCAAGGCGAATAGAGGCAGCTTGCTGGAGCTTCTTCAAAACGCCCGTGAGTTTGGCTTCTGCAGGACGAAAGCATCAAGAAAGGCTCTGATAGCATCGTGCAACTCTTCGAGGCCCCTTCAGCGAGCATGTCTTGTCGCCGTCCCATGTGCTCAGATGGCGTTCCATGAGTTTCGGTATTGCCCTGCTGAAGAGTGCCGGCGGTGAGACAGCATGCGATTTTCAAAATATGACAGCACGGGTCGCCCCCGAAGGGCATTGGTTGTGGGCCCGGATTGGAAAAATGAAAGTGGGGATGTGATACCCAGCAGAAGTTTTCTGTGACCAATGAACAAACGACGGTTGGAGGGCAGACCATTGTGGACGCTTCTGCAAATTGCACTCCCTTCTGTGCGCAACCGTTGCAGGCTGTTATTCGGCTTTTGTTACAGTGGAACAGTGGAAACCCACAGAAACAACAGACCAAGGTTGGTTGGTTCTTATTCGTACGCAGCCATGGGTTTCGAATTGTCGTGACGGCACAGCGAATCGAAGGGCGCGGAGGCAGGAAGTAAACCTGCTACAGGCAATTGGTGCGAGACAGAACTGCGACTTTACAACTCACCGACCACAAGTCAAGGGCAAGTGCAGCAAGTCTAGCGAGTAGACGTCGTCTATGGTACCGCAAGCCATCTCATGAATGGCTAAATCATGGCAAGCCTTTGGCTGGTGCCCAGATTGGGGGTAGGGGTGTGACACGAAGTGCATTGGATCTGTCGAGTCTCAGCGTGCTGCACATGTTTGAATGCACGTGTCGTTCGTTGAAGTGGCACTCTGACCAATCTCTTTGTAGCCAGGTTCCAGATGAAAAGGCCGACTCAGACAGGGGACGCAAAAAGAAAAACAAAAGTGGCCGGGGCCTGACTTGCCAACGAGAGAGAAGCCTAGTCCGTGTCCGTTCAGGCAATTCTCCAACAGGTACCATCAAACCCGACATGCCAGAACACAGATTCATTGACGCGGCTCTCGCCTCATTTGCTTCCGTGGTTTGTCAACTTCTTGCCCAGGTACTGAAGCATAGTGAGAATAGTGGCATCACGAGAACACCACGCTCACCACCTACATGAGCGTCGTCGTCGAACTAGTAGAAGTCGTCGCTGTCGTCGCGGCACCGGCAGTAAGCATCACGATCATCACCATGATGACGTTATCAGCAGTGACCATATGCAGTTTCACGAGTCCCTCATTGCCAAGATTTTTTAGATCTTGGGGTCTCACCACATCTCCTTGATCTTCTCGAAACCCTGAACCGGCCTTTGGCTTTGCCGCTTCCTAGCAACACTTGGCATTTGTGGAAACCAGAGCACTCGGCTCGTGCCCAGTGTGGAACCCGCTGGCACTGAGGTCATCACTACTTCAACTACACTTTGCTAGACGAGTCCAGTGAGGACTTTTTCTGGTCAAAGCTTCAAGGCTTCCTTCAAGTTGCCGCTACTCGGCTTGCATTGACATGCCAAGGCAGGTGGAATCACTACCAGTAGCACTAGCAGTAGCAGTAGCACTAGCACGACCACTAGCACTAGCACTAGCACTAGCACCAGCACGACCACGACCACGACCACGACCACGACCACCACGACGACCACGACGACCACCACCACCACCACCACCAGTAGCAGTAGCACCAGCACGACCACCACTACCACCACCATCAAAAGTATTGCCACAATTAGTGTTATTTCCAATTTGTTACTATGACTACAATTTCTACTATCGCTACAATCACTTTTCTTACTACACTTTTGCTACTCTTATCTCTGCTAGTGCGAGCATTTTGAGCACTGATTGAATTTTGACATTCTGCAATCCAGCCTTTAGAAACACGCACCTTTCATTTGTTGATCAGCATTTTGATTTCCTGTTGATCCTGGATTTCGGAGTTTTGTTGATGCCTTTCGGTTTTTGTGGCTTTCTCAGCCGTCGGTTCGTGAACTTTTGAAAGCTCGAAAGGTTCCCAGACTAGAGCTGCAGATGGTGAGCTTCGACTCCATCGGACGCTTCGGGCTGTCGAACACAGGCCCGACCGAGTTGAAATCAGTCGGAAGCCGTTTCTTCGAATCCGAAGCTAAGCTACGTACCTCCTTGCAACCTGCATGTGCTCTCCAACCTTCCCCAAACCCTCTTCGTTCTGCATCCTGTGCATCTTTCCCAACCCCCGGTGCCTATCGCATTGTCGGCAGGCAAACCCGTGTGTGCGAGATGTGGTCCCTGCTGGAAGGAGGCGAGGCCGCAGCTTCGGCTGGGGGTCCTGCAAGGTCCTCCAAGTGGAATCGAAGTTCGAATAACCAGAAGTTTTCATCATGAAGCCCTATCAGATTTTGGCCCGTGCCTGAGGCGAAAGCTGGCGAAATCCAGAATGCTGGCAAAAGCCTTCGCATTCCCCAGTTCGTGTTTGCAGGCAAGGCTTTGTCATAAGACTTGGACTTGACGTGACCTTCCGCACAATACGACAACTTGAGGCGATACTGATGATGATGATGATGATGATGGTTTTAGTGTTGACGTTGCTGATGGCTACTCTTGCAGACTTTCGCATTAGTACTGAGCTTTGTGGGGGCTGCCTTTTTGTACAATCCCGGAAGGTGACATCATGATTTAGCTGATTTGCAAGACACAATCGGTCACATTGGATTTGCTGCTTGTGTGTTTTGCCCAGTCAGTATTCAAGAGTCCCATTCTCACCCCTCTCATGACTGTCTTGGTCACGGTTCTGATATCGTGAGCCAGGGCCTCGCTTAAAGCACCAAGTTAGCAGGAGTTAATGCCGAGCTGTTGGTATGTGGGCTGGTGCCTTCAAAATGCAGTTTGAGAATCTTGCTGTCTCCTCTCGACCCAAGGCAAACAGTTAGGTCGGTGGAGAGGCTTCAAAAACATCAAGCAATTGGCAGCAGTGTCCCAAAGGTCGGCAATCATCGCCGAGCGATCAAAGAGTACCTGAAACGCATCGGCTGATGAATGAGGTTCAGGCAGGCCGAGTCAATTTAGAAACATGGGAGGCTACTGCAATTGGACTTCGCGGTGGGTGAGTCAATCAACTTGAACCACCTCGAAAAGTTTCGAAGTTGAAGATAGCAAGGCTCAGCGTTTGCTGTGATCGGTAGCGCTGAAGCACTTCAGTCGGCCGCAATTGTGGAACTTCATGAGCAGCATTTGTTCGAAAACTGTCGCGTTCTGCTTCGTTGTTCAGTCTTCAACCTGTTGAACGTTTAGGTTGCGTTGTTGTAGCTATTTTTTTGCTGCTGGAGTAGCAGACACAGACAGACAGACACACACACACACACACACACGCGTCGTGTCGAAGCTCATGCAGCTGGGGAGGTTGCTGCCGTGTCGTTTTGTGGCTTGGACGTTTGTGCAGGCATCACATGGTTAAGTCAGGCTTAGTGTTGTGGCCATCAGGGGGCCCTGAGCTCTGAACCAGCTCCGGCAATTGTGAACGGGTGGTTGGGGGCGCTCCCTAAATCCTCGAGCGTCGCAGCTCGACACACCACAGCCAACAATGCAAGCTTGCGGTTCGGTTTTCGGAGTGGCAGAGCACATTGGCAAGCCAGAACTCCGAATGGTTCGCGCAAGTATGTATGCTCATGCTGACGAGCTTCGGTCGCAGCCACGGCAAGCCACCTCCCGTACCGCCACTAGAGAGCTGGTAGGCTTCACGTTTCAGGGTTCGAGTGAGGTTAGGCCTGACTTTGGGTTTGTCTTGTGGGGGTTGCATCTTCGATGGCACCCCGCAAAACCAAACTGCGCATCAATGCCTCCAGACATGCTGTTGAAAACTTTGAACCCCAGGCCAGTAACCACATGCCTTGCTTTCCTCGCAGGACTCCGCAGAAGCGACGGCGGAGGGTGATGCTTTGGGGGAAGAGCCGGGTGAGGCATTCGAGCTGTGCCAAGAAGAGACTGAGGAAGTTCCGGGTGAGGCTGAAGACCAGCCGTGGGAAGGTGAGGAGTTTCAGGAAGACGAAAGAGAACTGGGTGAGGAGGCGTTGGGCGAAGACGGCGAGCCACCTCCTGAGGAGGCCGATTCTGTCTGGGGATGTTGCAACAGGTTTTCGTCGGGGCTCTCGGTGATGTCGCCGGCTGAGTGGTTCTGCGGAAGACTTGAGATTTGGTTTGCTTTCTTCGCCGCACTTCATTTGACAAAGCATCAAAGCTTCATGCTGCACAGAGGAGGAGCTGTCTTTGGAACAAGCCTCGTTTGCACCCCAGCCGAGGAGAGGGTGCAAATTCCGTTGCTGAGATAATAAGCAGTGAGCCTTAGGCATATCGAGACATGGCTTTCGTCTGCAGCTCCCAGAGGTGCACGGCAGGAGTGTGTAGATCCCAACCGCTAGGAAAGCAGGCTGTCATGTGTGTATTGCGGTGGCTCTGTGTAACTTCGGTTCCATCATGGAAAGTTAGGATTGCTCAACAGGTCGAAACCGAAACACTCTGCTGTGTAGCTTCATGCAATCTTCAATCCTGACACCTTTGCCGTGCAGGGATGCTAGCCCTCGGTATGACCATGTCCCACACACATCCGTTTACAACCGCGTTCAGAAACGTTAAATCAGCCCAGACCCTCAAAAGCATCTCAACAGAGCTGCTTGCATTTGTCGTCTCTTTGCAAAGGGGCTTTGCTTTCTCATGGAGTTGCGAGTGGTGACTTCATGGTTGATAGTGTTTCTTCTGCAGTTTGGCACTGGGAAATCTGGAGTGCGAATCAACGCTGCGCGAAGAAAGGACTTCCATCCCTCCTGCTGTGCCGAGAAGGGTGCCGCCCCCAAGTTTCCCATGAAAGGGTGCCAAAGAGTCGCTCGTTCAGAGGTTTATGACTTTGTTCAGGGTGTACGGTGCAACAATAACCTGCTTTGGTGTTTGCGTTTGCTGGTCAGTGTTTGGTCCGCCAAAGCCACAAGTCTCCGCTGATGTTTTGGACGGTTCAGGGTTGACTGGACGTCAAGGGTCACTCGTCCATATCAGTCTATGTGAAACATGATAATAATTGCTAATGATAACGGTTTGGGCTTTTTGTTATAAGTAGCAATATGTTTAGTATGTTTACTTGTACGGCGATCATAAGAATTGCCATTGTGAGCACCAAGACTTGCCATTCTCGGCACCAATGCTAGTGCTACATCATTTTGTTAGGTAGCGACCGAGATCTTAATCAATGGATCTTGCTTGTATAGTTGCTACTATTACAATACTGCCAGCACGAGTATAACTGTATAACTAGCTTGATGAACCTATACTATTTTGGAGGGTCCTTATTATATTTAGAGCCTAATCGGCCGCAAAATCCCATTCTAATTATTGAGGCCCTCCTTCCTAGGCGCCCAACGGCCCAGTGGGAGTTTCGGCTGCATCCCAATTCTTCAAGCGAAGGCTCGGAGCCATGTGGGAGTTTCTTATAATAAGGGGTACCTTATCTGGGGAATAAGGATTCTATTACTTAGGATACTATATACTAGGGTCCCCTATTTTCGGAAGCCCTCATGTGTAGGGTTGTGAGGCTTTGGCTTTGGCGGGATTTGAGGCTTCGGAAGGAGGTTTGGAGTTTTGTTCAATTCTTTGCCAACTTCTACCTACCTGGGGTTCAGAGTGTATTGGTTCTATAGGTCTCACCGGAGCTGGGGGATTTGGGAGGTAGATGGCGAATCTTCGGATTTTGGGCTTGCAGTGGAAAGCTCGTCGGATATGGTTATGCAGGCATTCACGAAGATATCTCAGCAGAACGAAGAACTTCATTACCCTCTGAGCTCGGACCACACCATGCCACACACAAAACCGTAGTGGTGCAAACTTTCTGCCTGCGACCCGTTGCGACTGGGCAGAAAATTCGCTGAGATCTGCAAGGCCTTGTGCAACACTGTGTAGCATTGTCCTGTTGTCCTGCAGGGCAGATGCTGCCAAGGAAGGCTCGGGACCATGCCAGTTTAGGATGGAGGGCTTCACAAAGAGGGCAGAGTCTAGCTTCTGATCTTTCGGATGTGTCGGGGTTTGCTGGATCTGGAGCTTTAGAGGGCTCCATGTTGCTCCAATTTAGGCCAGAGAGAAGTTTTCGCACACCATGCTCGTCCTTCCGATGCTGGATGTGTGTCTTCGGGGGGTTACACCACCGGGCGGCACACTGCTGCAGAAATATCCTAGCCGACACAGTCTGGGTACTCCACCTCACCGTTGTTATTGGCCTGCAAGTTGGGCTACAGGCTTGGGGCTAGGAGTATCTTCCAGCCTCGGATGTGCAGGTTGATTGCGGGTCCTTCGGCTTGAAGGCAATCTAAACTCGTATGATTTAGCAGTGCGCAATGTCAATGGTCTCTCGGAAGACCTGGGCTCCAACCCCGGGGCCGGCATTCTTTGATACCCACAGGCTCCGTGGCAGCGATCGCTTCAATTCCCAAAGCCAATCCAGCAGCTCATGGCCGAGGCGCCTCATGGCACAGCATCCGGGCAATGTCATCACTAGAGTCTGGCACGAAGCCTAGCCTCAACCCCGGCACGCACGCAGCCGTATTGCAGGCTCCGTTGGAACTGCAGCGACCGCTTCCATTCCCAGAGCGAATCCCGCGGCCAAAGGCAGGTGCATCGAATTTACGACTACACGTTGGTGGCTTTAGTTGCATTGAGCCAGTCGTGCATGCCAGTGTCGCGTCAGTCAAGAATTGGATTGAGGCTCGCCAGGGACTGGGCATAAGAACCTACCTGTCAAGAGGCTTACAAGAACTTTAAGCGTCCAGTCCAGATTGGTTTCTCTGATCGAGTTTCGCATCTTAGCTGGTGTTTGATCTGAGGCGTATGTTTGTTTTGGATCATCTAAAGAGGGTTAGTTAAAGCTTCGAGGTGTGGCAGGCTAACGTGGGAATGTGAGGGCTGCGGGGCGTTTTGAAGAAAACGTCTGGCGACTTTGTTTGAAACTTCATGAATCATGAATCAAGTTCGTCTACCTTGCACCGAACTCTAAGCCAAAGCCCTCAAGCTTCATTCCTCTCCTTACGATGGAGGCTCCGTGCAAAGTTCATCAGTCGTCCTGCCGCGAGGCTGTGGCCTTTTAACCGGGGGACCAGGTGCTTGGCGCATTCAGCTTTCGGGTTTCCGAACTCCGCACCCGAGACCCAGACCTTAGTTCCTCAGCCAAATTGTAAACGCTTCGCGTGGTGGGTGGAGGGTCCCCTCCAAGTCTGGGTCAAAATGTGTTTAAGCCACACCCAGTTTTTTTTGGGAGGACTTTAGGGTTGGTGGGTGGCCCCTCTAAGGAGAGCAGTTGGGTCACTGGGGACGGGATTAAGAGAAGGCGAAAGACGCTTTGGGAAGGGAAAGCGGCAACCTCTGGCCGCTTCCGAGCCAAATCTGTATCCAGCGCCCCCCTCTGCCAGCTTGTCCTACTTTAGACCTTTGCAGGACGAAACGCCCCGCTCAAATTCAACAAAATCGAATCATCTTGCCTCATCCCTGCCTCGAGGATCTCTGCGAAATTCCTTGTTCGTCCCACACAGAAGCCTCTTGGCTTAGACTGGCAGGTGCAGCAGTGGAGGGTTTGTGCTTCGCAAAATCTTCGCTCGATGACTTAAGAACGGTTCTGAATCCCTCTTCTTGTTCCCAGCCTCTCGAGGCTCTGTGCAGACTTCATCAGTCGTTCAGCTGGCTCTCATGGCCTAGTGTAGGAGTTTAGAAGATTCCAAGAAGATGTCAGCATCGTCGATGGATCAAAGGTTCAAGGCATTATGCTCGTCGCAAATCTTGCGACGCAAGAATGGGTTTTGCCACTTTGGTCAGTTGCTTCTTGTGTAAGAGGGCCACGGAAGATTCGAGTCCTTAAGGTTGAATGGACGTTTACAGGCTGAACGGCATTGGCTTGCGGGATTCAGGCTTGTGCACAGTTCTGTTCGATCCGAAGGAACTCATTTGGCGTTGATCGTGAGATGTGCAGGCTACACCTGAACCTCAAACGTTGCGCCACGGGAATTTCAGGATCTTGTTGTCGGTTGTTGCATCCAGTCTTGGATCGTTGTGGCGAAAACTAGCCAAAAGCTACTTAACTACATGGAGACCCGGAGCTCCCGTCACGGCTTCCGGGCAGGGTTCAAGCCCAGGAGGTGGCCCCGCCGTGCCCTTTGCCGAGGCTGGGATTCTACAATCCTTAATCCTGAGCATGACAGCCTGGATCTAGGTTTCCTTGCCTCTTGGCTTGCGGAGTGTCAGTATTTGGGGATCGGTATCTTTCGCTAAGAGCAAGATCGTGGTCAAATTCTCAAACCTAAAGATCAAACATGCAGAAAGCTACAGAAACCTACAGAAACCTCAGCCGGTCTGCAAAGGTGTTTTAAATTTTGGACTCGGGGGATGCGCTCCCTTTGCTTGCAGCATGGCTCCCCAAAGATAGGGGGGGTCGCATGGCGTTGGTGCTGCAGGGCCAGGATGTAGTATACAGGCCCTTCAATTGCAGTCCCACGAGTTTCACGAGCAGTGAATCTCCGTAGCGAAGCCGCTCAATTGCAGGATGCACGACGCACGCCGAAGCGGAAGGCGCCTTGGAAAAGATTTTTAGCGGGGCAACTTCGGGTTCGGTCCTGTTTTGTGCTTTTCAGGGCAGGTTTCGGGTCGAAGTTCTATCCAAAGCTTAAGACCGCATCATCCTGTATTGTTGCATCACCCAGCGACCGTTGGCAAAGGCGGAACACTAAGTCCATGGGTGATAAGTCTATACAGATTGTTCCAAGTCAAACCCCAATGAGCTCCACAGGATCCTAAACAAGCCAAAATCGGAAATTTCGGCCGTGAAAATCTTCAGGCTCTAACATCAATGCTCCTTGATCATGAAGATCATGAAGAAACAGCGCACTGTGTTATGAGCCCTTGTTCTTGATTTTAAGGCTTCGGCCTCGCTTGTCGCTTGTCGAGGCATCTGACCAACTTCCCTCTCAGCCAAAGCTGTTGCGAGAGACAGTGAGCCTTGGCTTCCGACGATTGAAGCCTTTGATTTCGGCTTGAGGGTCAGTGGTAGGACCAGGACAAGAACGAGGAGTAGGAGAAAGAGTATGACAGGGGTAGGGTCAGGGTGGGGGCCGGGTCAGGGTGGGAGTGGGAGTGAGAGTAGTAGCAGTAGTAGCAGTAGTAGTAGCAATGGCAGTAGTAGAAATGGTGGTAGCAGCAGCAGCAGCAGCAGCCAGGAGCGGGAGCGGGAGCGGGAGCGGGAGCAGGTGCAGGAGCAGGAGCAGGAGCAGAAGCACGAGCAGAAGCACGAGCAGAAGCACGAGCAGGAGCAGCAGCAGGAGCAGTAGCAGTAGCAGTAGTCGCAGTAGCAGCAGCAGTAGTAGTAGTAGCAGTAGAAGTACTAGTAATGTCGTCGTAGTAGTAGTAGTAGTAGAAGTAGTAGTNAGCAGGAGCAGCAGCAGGAGCAGCAGCAGGAGCAGCAGCAGGAGGAGCAGGAGGAGCAGCAGGAGGAGCAGGAGGAGCAGGAGGAGCAGGGAAGCAGGAGGAGCAGGGAAGCAGGGAAGCAGGAGGAGCAGGAGGAGCAGGATGAGCAGGAGGAGCAGGAGGAAGAAGGAGCAGGAGGAGCAGGAGGAGCGCGAGGAGCAGGAGGAGGAGCAGGAGGAGGAGCAGGAGTAGTAGGAGTCGTAGGAGTCGTAGGAGTCGTAGGAGTCGTAGGAGTAGTAGGAGTAGTGGGAGTAGTGGGAGTAGTAGGAGTAGTAGGAGTAGTAGGAGTAGTAGGAGTAGAAGCTTCTCGGCTCATTGCGAGTGGGCCCTCGCTAGGATGCGTCGGCCAATCGTGTGTGGACAATGGCTGGCTGCACTGTTGGTGTGGACCACGCGATGTTTTTTGTGGGATACCTGCATGGCTGCAATAAGATCCACGACTGGCACCCCATGCAGCCTCCCGCATGTCGACTGTGTAGGTCCGAAGCCGCGGCTCTTGAGCGACATCCCCAGGTACGGAAGGATTTCTGCCGAATGGTGCTGCTCGACGTGTTTGCCGCCGCCGGCCAATACAGTAGTGACCACATCTACTTTGATACCTTTGAGAGGAAATGGCAGGCGCATGCACCGCAGCAGGTATTGTACGCTGTTGCGGCAAGCAAATACCCGTCACCCCTGGCTGAAACAAAACGCTGGTGTTGGCGTGTGCACCCTGCATTGGCCCACAGCCTCTGGATCCTGGGTACGTGGCGGAGACTCTACTGCTGCTGCAGAGCGTTGGACGAGCTGGACTGACTGGCTCGCGTATTCTACGGGCACCTGCACGCCCAATGGCTTTGCTGCTGGAAGCTGGCGCCCGAGTAAGCATGTACGGCACCCAACACGACCACGCGCCATGCACGTTGCTAGACTACGATGTCTAGGTCGTAAAGTGCGACGGTGGAGCTGTAAGACGAAGGCACCCCTGAAGCGAATGCGTTCCAGGCGGAAACGGAAACAACGGAGACCCAAAGTTCTCCCCGCACAGGCTGGCCGGCTGATGCTGGTCGTGCTCCGAGAGCTTCTTCTGGGGCGTCATCTGGATGCCCTGTGCGCCATAGCCACTTCAGGTGATTGTATGCTCTGTAACGGACTGCTGTGCATCTTGGGTCTGCCGAATCCACAGGAGTAGTCTGAGCGAGCAGTGTTCGCAGACCCTCTGCTCGAGAACGGTAGGAATGTCTCGCTTGTTGACACTATCAGGACAACCCATGCTTGATATTCTATCAACACCTCTGCACACACCATCATACCTCGTGACTTGCTTAGGGTTGCTCAGGGTTAGGCCCCACCCCCCCGCCGCGTACATTGGGTATAGTCCAGTGCTAGTCCCGAACAGTCTGGTGCCATCTACGCCTGGCGCCCTCACCTGGCTCCCACTCCAGCTTATGGACAGGGATCCCTTACATGATTCTGTCTTGGACGACGCTGCTGATGATGGTGAAGCCTCAGAAGAAAGCTCCACCACCCAGATGACCAGAGCTGAGCGTTCAGACCCCACCCCACCACCGGTGGGTCTGGGGCCCTTTGGGCCACCGGTTCCGACACCTGTGGGGCTCTTCATGCCCTCGGGGCCGCCAGCGCCAATGCCGTTCAGCAGAGAAGTTGCGCAACAGACAACCCTCAGCTTGCTTGGAGGCCGGGGAGAACGCAGCTCTGCTTCTGCTGCAGGTACCGGCGTTGGTGTTCCGAATGCTGTCCACCTCGGGCCCCTCACGGGATGGCAACGGCAGCTTGCCTTGCAGGTCATCGAGCAGCTGCACCTGACGTGCCCGGTCTACCTGCAGGCCCCGTCCCTTGCGGAAATCTGGAGCTGGAGTGCGGTTACGGTCACACTGGCCCCCACGCAACCAGCGGACGAGCATGAGCAACGACGTGTCGATGCCACAGATGTTGGCGGACACCTGTGCAAGACCTGGGAGACTGATGTGGAGCATGCCGACATGGAGGGCCCGGACTCAGATCCAAGCCACTCGGATCCGGACCCTGAGGTGGATCCCGGCCCAAGCACGGCTCGAACTGCAGGCACCGCGGGAAACGCTCCCCATGGCACTCTGGCTCCGACTCTGGCCCTGCCCTGGCCACGGAGATGATCTACGAAGAGGATGGCATCGTCTTCAACCTTGGCGAAGCACAGGAATGCCTTAGGGCCACAAGGGAGACCCTGCATATGTTCCGGAAAAACCGCACCAGCTCCAGGTCTCGGGCTCTGGACATAGGCGGGATGTCATTGCACTAGTCCCTCCTTTACCAGTATCCTTTGCTAGCAAACGCCACTTGCCCCCTCCTAGCATCTGGCTTGCCATGCTTTGGCTGGTTTCTGGGCTTAACTTTGAGGTTGTACCCTGGACTCCTGGCAACTATGGGTGTGCGAGCCCAAACCCCTTTGAAGGAGCTGAGTTCCGGGATGACTGAGCTGTGGGCTCCCTTCAAGCCTCGTTCAACGAGACCGGCCAATGCACCAGTACAGAGGGCTCCGGGCCGTCGGCCAATATGTACCATGCTCCTCTTCCGACTGAAAGGAAAATGTGTCTGCATTGCCGAGCTGGTATCATGCCTTGCCTGGACCACCCGCACCTGCGCACCAGGTACAGGAGAGCCACGGAGTGCTCCGACTGGGCCCACCCTGACGTTCGGGCCACTCCCTTACATGCCTTAATGAACTGTATCCCGCTGTGGGCCCACTGCTGCATTCTCCATACCACCTGTGTGGCTTGCATTCTCGTAGCAGTCCACCGCTCTGCCATGTGCCTACACTGCCCTCTCATGAGGTGGGCTTCCGCTGCCATCCACCGCAGGCCCAGCGAGGTCCAACGTTCCCTCACCAGCTACAGCCATTTACTGCCCTCATTGCGCCTGGCCTGCCTGCCAGGTCGCATCCCGGCTTCGATGGCCCCCGTCTACTACACTCGCTACGAAGCGCCGCCTGGGTCCCAAGTCCCAGGGACCTCACAAGTACTTGCTGCTGCTTTGTTTACTTCACCATCAAATTAGGCAAGTTACCGCTGTGGGGTTAGAAGCGAGGGTTGTGAACCCTGCCACGGGGTTCTCTGAAGGAGAGACTGCTCTCAGGCCTCTCTCCAATTCAGCTCCAAAGCCAAGTGGACTCCCTTCATCAAGTCCGATGCCCAAAGCTCCAGTCTCCCGATGTGTGAAGCGCTCTTACAAGCGCGCCTGCCAAAGAGCACTCCGCCAAGGCCACACCACATATCGGGGCAGACTGCTGGAGGCACGACAAGTGCCCGATTGTCTTAGATCTACTCCCCAAATCCATGCGCTCCCCCGCAAGGCACTGCCAGCGATGCGACAGGGACTACGGGTCTTCTGTTGGAACGCAGGCGGATTGGGAGGGGGACTCTACGCTGAGTTATTGACCTTCCTTACCAACTCCACTTACGATGTTGCCATCATCCTTGAAAGTAAGTGGCAGGAATGCCTTGAGTATACGACTGGACCCTGGTCCTGCATCCATTCCGGATGCAAAAGCAGGAAACAGGCCGGGGTTCTCATGCTGGTGCATCAGCGCATTGCACAGCCATTGGGGCTCCGCTTCGAGCATGTTCTGCAAGGCCGCTTGCTACATGTCAGAGTTCCATTACCAGGCAAGGATGCCCGACACCTTCACATTTTAGGCATATACCAGAAAACCTATGATCCCAAGTGCTCTAGCATGCTTGAGCAACGATCACAAGTTTGGCAAGCCCTAGAAAGGAGCCTCATTCGGGTCCCGGTACGGGACTCACTTACAGTGGCTGGCGACTTCAACACGCCGCTGAGATCTGAGTCCCCATTTGTTGGAGGCGTCACCTGTCCGCTACCCTGCCACCCTCCAGAAGACATGGAGGACCTCACCCAACTCATGCGCACATACAGCCTTGTTGCCCTCAACACATGGAGGAGACATCAGCCGCAGGCCAAGGCGACCACCTTCCGCTTTGGGGACGTCGAATCCCAGATCGATTTCCTACTTGTGCGGCGACATGAGGCCACCACGCAGGCCAGGCAAGCCCACCCTATCCGGAATTTTCATGTCGGAGCCTCAAGGCACAGCGGTGCCATTCACTTCCCCATCGTTACCGTGCTGCAACTCAGATGCCCCCATTGGGTGAAGCGGCCGACCAGGTCTCCACCTCAGATCAGCATAGATTCTGTTCTCCAGGCCTTGGACCATCCAACAGTCCCTGCGCATCTACAGAGGATAGCCACAGTCCGACAGGCCGTCTCGCGTCACATGGCCACTGTGGGTGGCATCACAGGCGTGGAACAACTCCACACCGTCCTCTTCCAGGCGTGCTGTCAGGCTTTCCCTAAGGAAAAAACTGTGTCCGTAGAGAAGCCGTGGCAGTCTGCTGCAGTCCAACATGGCATCAAGGACCTCTGGGCACGATGGCGAGCTTTCAAACTGATCCGGAAAGATGGGCTACGAGGCTGGTTCCAAGCCTGGCGAGCCTGGAAAAACTATGATAGACAGCATCGTGAACATCAGCGCAGATGCAAACAGGCCAGGCGTGCCAAACTCCTAGCAGCCATGCAGGAGGCACAGGCCTGTGCCTACAAACATGACACCTGCGGGCTTTACCAAGTTGTGAAGCGCATTGCTCCGAGGCAAGCCTATCACGGGCTGCAGCTTCGAGGTGACCATGGTGTCATGCTTACCCCGGCTGAAGAAGCTGACTCCCTCCAGCTGCACTTTCGCACCCGGTTCCAGGCTGACTCACCAGTTGATTCGAATGAGGAGGCCCCACTGCCACCCGAAGCCATCTCAGGCCCGTGGCTACTTACTGCCCCGCCACAACTTGACGCAGAGACCTTATGCCATGCGCTGCAGGCCATCCCCCGAAGGAAAGCCGTGCCGACTGGGCACCCGCCGGGTGCGGCCTGGCGCTTATGCGCGGATATGGTCTCAGCATGGGTCTGTCGAGAGCTGCTATGGAGCTGGTCCACTCTACCCCTTGCAGTTCCTGGAAGCTGGTCTGATGTGGACCTTGCCTTGGTCCTGAAACCGGACAAGTCTGGTGCCAGCCCCAGTGATTACCGACCAATTGGTCTGTCATGCCCCCTAGGGAAGAAAGTGCTGAGCTGCATCCTTGATCCCTACATTCCTCACATACTTGATCAGATTACCCACTTCCCCCAATATGCCTACCAGAGTGGACGGTCCCAGAATGACGCCCTTCGCGAAGCATTTGCCCATTGTGCTGCTGCTAGGGCAGAGCTCAGCCGACACCATAAAAACCTGCATCACCAACATGAGGGAAGTAAAAATACTCCTCTCTTTGGCAGCCTCATGGTGACGTTGGACCTCTCCCAGGCCTTCGATCGGGTCCCCAGGGAACTATTATATCAGGGTATGTGCGATCTGCAGCTTCCCACCGACCTCATAGCCGTCGTGATGGCTTGGCACTCCCAAATCCAATATACTGTTCACCATGCAGGGGAGAGCAGAACCTTTGCAGCCACAAGGGGCGTGAGGCAAGGCTGCTCCGCCTCGCCGTTGCTCTGGCTTGTGTTCTCGCACGCCATTAGCTGCAGGCTGGCGCATACCATTGGCACAGCCAAGCTGAACAAACTGCTCACTATCTTCGCGGACGACTATCATGCTGCAGGCACATTTGAATCCCTCTACGAACTTGAACAACTACTCAGCTGCATCGCAGTTCTCTTCAGGGTCCTGCAATCCTTCGGCATGGCTGTTAGCGACGCCAAATCAAAGGCGATCTTTGCGCTTCGTGGTACCCTCAGTCCTTCTATCCGACGGAAATTCGTCAGGAAAGGCAGCGAAGGACCCCTCCTACGCATTCCACAGCTCGGAGGCGATCTCTGCATACCTATCGTCTCTCACTTTCGCTACTTGGGTGTCCAGCTTAGCTATACTACCTTTGAAAATGCCACTCTGCACTACAGGCTGGAAAAAGGCAAGGCCGCCTTTGGCCGACTGGGTACGACTCTCAAAGGCAAGCATCATCTGTCCTCCCAGCAGCGCATCAACCTTTGGAGGGCTTGTGTCTGGTCTACCATGTCCTCTGGACTGACGACATGTGGTCTCACTGCTGCCGGCCACAAGACTCTAGAAACACTGGTAGTCCGTCAACTCAGAGCCATCCTCAGGCTCCCTGCTCATCTGACGCGAACCACCAACCAGGCCGTTGCCCAGGAAGCTGGTGTCTTGTTACCGAGCGCGGCTCTTTCCACCGCATTACAACGTGAAGCACAACGACGCACCACCTGTCAGGACCCCCACGTGGCCCTGCCGACGGGTGCCTGGTGGAAACATGTTCACGAAAGCTTGAAGCCCGTACGTGAACAGGGTAGCCTCAGACTAGTAACTTCGTCTACTGCTCCTCAGGTGTGCCCGGTGTGTGGTGTTTCCTACACTACTCGCACTGCCCTACTCACACATATGGCCAAACAGCACGCTGAGGAACATCAAGCTTCTTACCCCGAGCCCTTTAACAAAACTTTGGATGCCATTGGAGGCTTACCGCAATGCACACACTGTCGAAAAAAGTTTGCAACTTGGCAGCTGCTGCAGCGTCATATCGAGGGCAACTACTGTGCGGTTCGCCACTCCTTTCTGCCCCTGTGCAGCCTTGCTTGAATAGGCCACCGCTATTCACAGACGCCACAGTACAAGCTTGCATAGCAAAACACTCCAGTAATGCTGTGTATCACCTGCCGGATCGCCATCGATACCGACAGTACTGTATGTTATGCGGCCAATGGGTTGCCTCGTCTAAAGTCATGAAGCTCCACTATCAACAGAGCCACCCGGCCCTCACTAGAAGCCACGGACGCTCAGCCACTAAGATGTGTCAGTCCTACACGACCGGGGGCACACCCTGTCAGTATTGTGGTGCCCAGCTGGCCCAGCCGAAAGCCCATAAGATAGTCTGCCCTGTCCTCTGGCAATTTTGCCTTCACTTCGCAAGTGCCCAAAACACCCCAAATGGAGACGGCAGCGGACCCGGATGTGGACTTTGCGGTAGAGGCTGTGTTC
Organism: Symbiodinium sp. clade A Y106; assembly: GCA_003297005.1. Lineage (NCBI taxonomy): Eukaryota > Dinophyceae > Suessiales > Symbiodiniaceae > Symbiodinium > Symbiodinium sp. clade A. Next base: position 122,539 of record BGNK01001165.1, on the reverse strand, counting down.
GGCAACCTTGCCAAGGACTCTGCCAAATCCTTCGCGACGGCTCTCATGACACAGAGCCAACTAGAGTCGGAGCGCCCTCCCAAGGCTGCCAAGGTGGAGCTGGGCAAAAGAGGTCGGCCCTCCGACAACTCCAACTACGGTGGCCGCAACGGCCAAGGGAGCAAGGGACAAGGCAAGGGCAGCCACAAAGCCCAGCCACAGGTGACAGCGTTAGTAAAGGCAATGGGCAAGCTCATCATACGCCAGGAGGCTCAACTTCAGATTCTCAAGCAGAACTCTGCTTGGCAAGTCTTTCTGCAGCCAGGAGCAGCAGGCCCAATCCCGGTCCTCTTCAAGGCAGCGGAGGCCTACAAAGAGCAGGCGAAGACCAAGTTCATGGAGGCACCGGTCCGAGCTGTCTTGCTGCGCACCCTCTTTCAGACCTTGCTGCACTGCCTGCAAGCTCTCAGTACAGATACAGCTCAACAGAAGATGGTGCAAAGCTTGGGCTGGATGACGGCGGAGGGCCACTGGTGTTACCAAAGGTGGGACAGCGAATCTCAGTCGCTCAAGGTCGACGAGGCCAGGACCCCAATGCCACATCCGGACCTGATCGCCTTGATTGCCAAGCTGGTGGATCTGGTGGCTGTTCGCGATGTGATTCATCGCTTCAATGCGATCCACCCGATCTCGGTGGAGAAGGAGGGCACATCGCACTTCAAACTGGAGGTCGGTCTACGAGCCAGGGGTGTGGAGGACACCTGGAACGGGCTGGAGCAGATTGCCAATCTGGCAGCTTTGCAGCTGGTGGGCATGCAGATCCGCAGAGAGGGACTCAAACGAGAGGGGCTGGCCAACGAAGTCCAGAAGCTCCTTCACTCGTGCTAAGGCTCGCACTGCACAACCCGGCAAATCAGAGTTATATTCACTCCTTTGTGATGGTGTATCTCTGGTGCTTCAGCCTGCTGCAGGTTCCTGAATTCCAGGTCTTCGGCTGCAAAGTGCAGGCTTGGCGTGATGTGCTATACCACAACCAGCAATCGATAGTTGTCAGCAGGCTGCCTGCCTGGCGTAGCATCCTGCGCGGATGGCGAAGGCCTGCGTCGCCGCACGACGTAGTGCCCTTTATCACCCACGCTTTATCCATCATGCAACCTCCGATGTTGCAGGTTGGTTGGGAGTCGCGTGTGGTGACGAATGAGGCCACCGTTGTCACCCATACGCAAGGAAGCCTGATTCGGCCACTTACACTGCCACTACAGGCAGGGCACGACTCTATTCAGCATTGCATCGACAGCTGGCATGCACAGGCCCACCCACATGCACTCACCAAAGCTGCGGATTATCTCCTGCTGCATTTGGCCAGGTATACAGGGGATACTGTCTTGAACAGTCACTCATTGGCCCTCCCGGCCCTCGTTACTCTTCCGGTGTTTGGCAAGGGCCTGCGATGCTTTCGTGCTACCTATCGCATAGTCGGGGTCATCTTACATGGTGGTTCTAGGCCCGGCGAGGGCCAGCATACTGCTATTTTGTGCTCTGGCACTACCGATGACAGGGACAGTTGCTGGGTGGTGCAAAATGGCCTGTCGGCCGTGCGCCAAGTCACACTGCCCACGCAAGCTCACCAACACTGTTATGTGCTGGCTCTCATCAGGTCGCGCCTCCTGCAATGATGGGGATCGCGAGGGGGAGAGGAGGTCTATGATCTCCTGTAGATCTTATTTCACCTTTTTTGAGACTGATCGGCTTGGATTGTGACACTGTCGATCCAGATCTTGCTCATTCTTAACGAGCTCTCTTGAGGCAAGGACACACTTGCTGGCATTAGTGCCGAAGTTACCGGGCTCTACAAACAGAGTGTGCCTTCGGGTGCCGGCGATATATTCGCTGCCGACGGGACGCTTAGCAGACATGGATTCTGCTGCGAGGGAAGAAGAAGAAGTAGTAGGAGTAGTAGTAGTAGTAGTAGTAGTAGGAGTAGTAGGAGTAGTAGGAGTAGTAGGAGTAGTAGGAGTAGTAGGAGTAGTAGGAGTAGTAGGAGTAGGAGGAGTAGGAGGAGTAGGAGGAGTAGGAGGAGTAGGAGTAGGAGTAGGAGTAGGAGTAGGTGTATAGGATGAGGAGTAGGAGTCGGAGTAGGAGTAGGAGGTTGAGTTGCTGGACGGGAGTGGGAGCCGGAGTCAGAGTCGGAGTAGGAGTGTTACCGTCACGGCCGCCGCCGCCAGCAGCAGCAGCCATGAAGCTATGCTCGTATCTTCACGTTGTTTCTGTGCATCCTGCAGCCCTCAACTGGCTTTGCCCCAGTTGCAGCTGTCCAACCGAACATTCCACAGCTGTTCAAAGCTACACCTGACCGGCCCCTAAGTCCCAACGACCGACTTTGTAGATTTCATATCCCTCGTCCCCTAAACCAGTCTGCTCGTAGGCCAAGCAACCCGGAAAGTTCGGAGCTCAATGGCCAGAGATGAATCAACTCCTCACGGGCAGTCTGTTCGTGCAGGTCGGGTGCATCCGTTGGACATGTCCGTCCGGTGAGCCGGTCGCAGCCGGGCGGCAGATGTGCTTAGGGTGTTGTGCGAGGCGAGGTGTTCATCAGGTTCACTCGACCGAGTGAAGGCAGAGCCTGTTGGAACTTCCGAGCCTCCAGCTTGTAGCAAAGTTGAAACCTGAGCCTTGAGGACGTGTGTGCAGCTGACCCGCGCGAGGTGCTGAAGCTAAGGCAAGGGCAGCAGAGTGTTGGGACTTGGATTCAGCAGCCAGTCGCAGTGCAGCAAACAGGTTTTCATCGGATGTGACGGGCTTGGGTTCTCTTGCACCAACAATGCCCGGAATCGAAATCCATGGAACGCCAAGTTCCAAAACCCACTGAGCTCGAAGTGGCGAGCCCTGAGCCGCAAGCCCAAAGCCACCTCAAGCATTCACCTTTGCCCGAAGTCCCCGACACCTAAACTGTTTGAGCCCCTGATGTGCACCGAGCTTTGCAGGAGAACCAAAAGATACGGAGCGCGGGGCAGCGACAAAAAGCTGGGAGCATTTCTTGTCAGGAGGCGAATTAAAGTTCAGGGCTCACGGGGTTTAAAATTCTGCGCAGGTTGGTGCCGTCGGGCTTTTCACTTATCAGTCTGATTCGTCGGGCGGTGTCGGGCTTTAGGGTCTGCACATTGGCATCTAAATTAGACCAGCCGCAGCACACACAAGCCCGAGTCTAAATTCTAAGCCCGGCCTTTGCAATGCCGCATTCTTCGGAACCTGTCACCGAACTTGAGGCCTGCATCATTAGGGCTCTCGAGATGCCAGATTCAGCATGGGAAGTCCCAATGTGGCGGGGAAGCTTGGAATGCGAACCACTGCAACCAGAAGCCGCAAGCCTTGCGACCTTCAACCCAACGGCCCAGTTTTTCTGCCGCAGCTTGCCGCTCGGCTCCTTTTCCATGCCCGCGTGGGAGCCGTTCGTGGGTGGACCATGGGTGTCTGAGCAGCATCGGATTTCGCGTGCAGAGGTTTATTCTCCATGCGTGGCCGTGTCTTGCAGTGGAGCGTTGGCGTTTCAGGTGACCTGCGGTAGTAGGTTTTGGTGTGGGTTTTGTCTTCTGGCATGGGCTTGGCACCGTCATGCAGCCCAGCTCCTTACTCGCAGTCCCAAGCCCTATCGACAGAAGGATTGTGCCACGCAGTACGACGGTAACATGTGGATGTAGGTGCCCACTTTTAGAGTACCCGCAGCCCCAATCATTGAACTGTTGCGGCCTCAGGCCAAAAATGTTGCACCGAGCGCAAGGCCAGAAACGTGCTCAGGGTCTGAGGGTTTAGAGTCTTCGGGTCTTACAGAGGCTCTTGGGGTGTTGGGGTTTAGGGTTCTGGGTTGAGGGTGCCGGATTCGGGCATTTTGAGCGGAGTTATTTCAAGAGCTCACCAGAAAACACAGAAGTTACTCATGCAGGAAGCTTTTCACGGCGCTGCGTGTACCCAGATCGACCCACAAGAGACACATCAATACAGTTCAGGACATGCAAGCAACACTAAATGGTGTTCCCTACGCATTCGGTGATTGACTCAACCTTGTCAGAGCTATCCATTCCGGTCAGCTGTGATCTGGCCGCTACTTCACATTTTTTTGTAGGCCTTTGGGCAACTCCATATCCCGAGCCTCAAGCCTCTGGCACATACAGAGTTCTGGGGAACACGTATCACCCTGCAGCGAAATGCCAGAACTCCCTTGTATCAAAACTTCGACTCCCCAGCCTTGTTTGTCAGGAGACAGCCGGGAAGGACGCCGCAAAACTTTAGGGTCGGTACGGTCTGCAGAGCCACCTCGCGTATACCCTGGCTAATGCCTCCGGTTCGTTTGTGGTACCAGCTTGTATTCTCGAAAGTGTGGCTTGCTACGTTGGGGTCCACATCGATCTGCCCATGAAACGACTATCTTGAGCTGTTTGGCGATTAGCGTCCTATGGCTACAGCCGTCTAGGTTGCAGAACCATCATAACTGGGGATGTTGCTTGCAGGACTGCGGGCAGTGAAGTTGGAACCGTTCTTTGTCGTTGAGCAGTGCCTGCGTTTAGTGTTATTGCATATTTGGGTACTTTGCAATGGCAAATGTACAAATCGACAGACGCTCCAGTGGAGGAAGGTCATGCGATGAAGCCCAAACTCTAAGCCAGAAGAGAAACTCTAAAGCAAAGTTCCTTGCTTACGGTATGAGGCTCCGAGTGCAGGACCACAAGGTTCCAGGGTTGTTTTTCTAGATTTGGGATTCTGGCGCCAAGTCGTGCCCCGTCCAGGACAGCAAGCCTGCAGGTGACCAAGGCTCACCTTGTTGGAGGGCGAAAGCGTTGGAGAGATGGAAGCTAGAGCTGGGCAGCTTAGGCAGCTTAGGCAGCTGGACGGGAGGGAGGCCAAAGTCCCAAGTTCTGAGCCTTCTGAGCCCCGGAGCCTCGAAGTGTCGGGAGTCCTGGAGTCAATCCCCGTCCTCGACTCTGCCCGAAGCTCTTGGCCTGAAGCCACTCGAAGCCGCAAGACTAGCCTACAGTCCGCGGAGCCTTACAGTCTACAGGTCACGTTCAGGCTGCTTCTGGGGGTGCATCTTCCGAGTGCCTTGCAGCTGCTGAACCCTGAAAAGAAACAAGAAACCCAAACGAAGGAGCTCGAAAGTCTGCGTGCATCTCAGATTTTCGAGGCCTCCAGTGTTTCGGAAGGCTTAAGCTGTTGGGGCTCCGAGGCTTGAGGTGCATCTTCGCTTTCCTGACTCCCTGCATTTCCCAGCATGAGGCGTCCAGCATAGCTCAGGTTGCCGGCGGTAGCTACGACACGAAGAAGAGGGCTTTGCCGGCATGTTGCAGAGAATGCCGAGTTCCGAGTAAGAGAGGCTGAAGGTGAGGCTCAACATCTGGGCCCTCATTCAAATCATGGGTTCGTTCCGGCAGATTTCTTTGGGGAAGGTTTCGGCTTCAGGGCATTTGGCTCCAGTGGGAGTCTAGCTTTGGTTCGCTTGAAAGGTGGTTGAGACTTGGTAGAAGGCTCCCCTCGGCTGAACTAAACAAAATTCGAACTGAGATCTCAACCTGAACCCTGCGTCTGGGCCAGGCAATATCGATCGGGTATCATTCCAAAGGGGATGATTCGGAGAAATTTGACAAGGCCGGCTGGACAGTAGCTTCGCAGGTCTTGTCGACTAGTACCTGTTCTGGTTACGTCGTGCCCGCACCCTAAATGCAAACTCCAAGCACCCAAATCCTGGAAGAGTGACACAACTACGCTGCGAACTGAGTTGGAATCATCGATGTCGGTAGCATGAGTATTGCTGCCTTGGCTTTGGCTACAAAGGTCTTATCCTGGCTGTCGTTCTTCGCAGTACTACAATCAGTCAATGCTGCTCTTGTTGTTGTAGGCACCGATTGCTGTAGGAGGAAGAGCTTGAAGCCTTGCAACATGCAACGCGCTGGAAAGGTTAGAGAGAGTTCCGGGGACGACTTTGCATTTCCGGGATTGGAAAGTCACGTCTGATTGAATCAAGTGTTTATGCACTCCAGAGGTGCGGGCTTGCTAGAGGGACAAACTCGAGCCCAAACAAAGAGCTACACGTTCAGCTCGCAAGGGCCTTGGCTTCAGCCGTGTAGTTGTCATGCACAGACTCTGTGGTGACCCTCGGCGTGTCTTTGAATCCCGGGCGTTTGAATCCCAGGTGTTGGAGATGTGGCGTTACATTGGGTGTTTGAGATGTGCTTCGGCACGGCCTGACGGCACTGGGCGCCCCTCTTTTCTCTCGTCCTCGTGGCGTCATGCCATAGAACAGGATCGTGCGACCGAGAAGTCCTAAGCGGCCTAAGCCTACTTGCTGCTAAGTCCGCAGCAGACAGCTAGAAGCTTCTGCCCTTCCCGATTTAGGGCCTTTAAGTGCCCTCGCCGAGCATGCGGGTACCGTGTTGCAGGGGTTTTGTATTTTTGTGGTGATGATGCAAATCGAATGTGGTATGCTATCAATTCACACTACAGCCTTTTGTTTTTCGAACCGTCGCAGAAGTTGGATGAGTATTATTTCGGTGGCCTGCACAGCCCTGTGCAAGAGACTCAAAGACATTCAACTATGCAATGACAGTAAATTCCCAAGATACGCCGGATACCGTTGGCCCGTGATTTCAATGCAACAATGGTAGTCCCTGAAAAATCAAGATAACAAGAGTTTGACAATGCAGCAAGGCGTTCGAGACTAACGACCTGAAAGCTTTCGTGGAGCTGCTCTCATCACAACAGGCAGCTCAACCGGGGATCGGTTTGTCCAGTCTTGACGAGAGTCGCCTTGTGGTTTAGGCTGTGCTTTTTGGAACTGTCCTGGCCTTCCACATTGGTCTGGTAGTAGTAGTAGTAGTATACTACTACTACTACTACTACTACTCCTGCTGCTGCTACTACTACTACTACTACTGCTCCTGCTGCTACTATTCCTGCTGCTGCTGCTGCTACTACTACAACTACTACTACTACTACTACTACTGGCACTGCCACTGGCACTGCTACTGCTCCTCCTGCTCCTCCTGCTCCTCGCGCTCCTCCTGCTCCTCGCGCTCCTGCTCCTCCTGCTCCTCCTGCTCCTCCTGCTCCTGCTGNCCGCCCCGGCCCCTGCCCCTGCCCCTGCCCCGGCGCCGGCCCCGGCCCCGGCCCTGCGCTGCTGCTGCTGATGCTGATGCGCTGATGCGCTGATGCTGATGCTGATGCTGATGCTACTGCTACTACTACTGGAACTACCACAACTGCCACAGCAACTACTACTACTACTACTACTACTACTACTACTGCTACTACTACTACTACGACGAGGGCTACTACTACTACTACTACTACTACTACTCCTGCTACTACTACTACTACCACCACTACTTCTGCTTTTGCTTTTGCCTGTGCTCTTGCTTCTGCATCTGCCTCTACCTTTACCTCTGCCTCTGCCTTTGCCTCTACTTCTACTTTTACTTCTACTGCTACTTCTACTTCTACTTCCACCACCACCAACAACCATTATGATAATTATGACGACAAACAGCAATCATACTAACTGTATCATAGCAGTTAGCATCCGTAGCGCTAGCAATCTGAGTATACAATGAAGCCTTGCGTCGGACCCTGCCTGAAGGCCATCGAGTCAACGTCTCAGTCATTGGCTGCTACCATTTTCTGCAGTTGCTGATACTGGTAGGTAACGACGGTATTCATGGTAACAAAATGGATGAAGAGTAAAAGTAGCTGGAACAGCAGCTGTTGTGAGAACAGTTTTGGTTGCAGTCATGGCCATGATGCTGCGAAGTGCAATGTGCAGCTGAAAACAACAGAACTCGGACGAGCGCGAGGCAATAGCAGTGGTCGCAGTAACCTCAATGAAGCTAATAGCCTTGGAAAAGAATAGACAGGATTGCACTGAAACGAAGAACAGATAGAAGATCAGCAGCAGCCACAGTCGAGTTCCCAATGATGGCAACGTGCCACAGTCATAGCCACACCAAACTTGTTTACAGTAGTGGTGGCATAGTGTCAACAGGGATGGTAGCAATAATCATGTGAAGAGTAGGGTTGTGACTAGCAGTGCTGTTTGCAATGCTGCGGTAGTCCTAGTAAGAGCTAGCGAGCATCAATGAGCATTGGCAGTCATAGTGAGAAGAAGCCTAGTGAGGATGATCGTACAGTAGTGTCACTAATCCTAGTATCGCGCATCGATCGCAGCAAAGTGCTTGTACAGTACCGGTCCGTTTGTCAATGGAAATAACATCCGGTAGTTGTAGGTGTGTGTATATATGAAACCATATTTTTTTAATGTATGTCGGGGAGGATTGCATCAAAGGTGGCAGTAGTCACCGCGCCGTTTGCAACGATTATATGTGTAAGTGTAGCACGCAGCAAGTGGCAGTGGTAGACTAATGCCAATGAACGAATCGCAAATCATAGTGAAGACAAGAAGAACAGAACAGATAATAGCAGTCGCCCGGCAGGCTTGCCTCTGGTGGAAATACGATGCACACGCTGGAAGGATTGTTTTGAACACAGCAGTGGTGCTAGTAGAAATATGAATGGATCTTGTGGCAGCATTAATGAACCGAAGAACAGAAAGATAGTAGCAGCAGCCGCAGCCGCGCTAGCAATGATGATCAGCTGCAGTACTCAAAGCATGCTTTCGTGATGATGATGCTGGTGATGATAATGATGCTGAATCATGGTGATGGTGATAGTGATGGTGATGGTCATGCTGAAGGTCATGCTGATGGTGATGGTGATTGTGATGGTGATGGTGAGTGATGATGGTGATGATGATCGTGATGATGGTGATGGTGATGATGATGATGATGACGGTGATGTCAACACCGTCGCAACAGCGACAGTTGCAGCACTAATGAAAGGAGTAGATCTCAGTTCAGTGGTTTCACACTCCAGAACCAGCATTGATCCCTAAACACCAAGCCGGTAAGTCCAAATGTGAGCAGCTTCCAAAAGACTTGAGCAAACTTCGAGGTCTTTCGATGAGAGGATGCACCCGTGGGCCGAGGATCCCAAGACGGTTGATGCCCGAGAGATGAGCAAACAACAGCACCTAATTGGTGTCCTGCTTCCACTCTTACTGCTACGATCGCAGTCACCACGACCACGGCCAATACTGCCTGTTTCTGCCTTCTGCTCCCCTGCACAACCAAGTACTGCCTTTCACAACCTGCAACTTGCCGCAACTGCTACTCTCGCTGCCGCGCTTCTCCTCCCCCTCCCCTGCCCCTACGCTACCCGACCCCGACCCCTGCCCTTCCCCTGCCCCTAACCCGACCCCCACCACTCCCCCCAGCCCTACCCCTAAACTAGTACCACCACCACCACCACCGCCGCTACCACTGCAAGTGCCACCTACTACTACTATTACTACTACTACTACTACTACTACTACTACTACTACTACCACTACGACCACTACCAATATTGCCACCTACCTTGACTTGCCGCAAGCATGATGTGAAAAGGCTATTCCTGGAGGGAGCTAGTGCAAGTCTTTGTGTGATTGACAGGCTGATTGTCGGAACATGCGACATGCAGTGCTAAGGCAGTGGTTCAGTAAACGTGCGTTGGCCAACTTTTGTTCGGCTCACGTATTTGCTTCAACTGATCACTTCGAATTTCTAGCAACAATACGTTGCCTGGGCCTTCAGACTTCTGCCTGATGATGTTGGTCTACATGGCACTCAACTCTGAGCTTCAGGCATGGAAGCGGTTTAACGAAACCCTGAATAACCTCAGTAGTCAAGTCCTCTCTGCAAGCCCGGTATGCTCCTCAGAGGACGGCGGCTTCAAAGCCCAAGTCCAAGCCCAAGCCCCAGTCATTGAGGTGGGAGCACTGGCGGGCACTCAGCTGGCTATCCTTGCATCAGCAGCTGAGAAGGCGGAGGCTCGGTGTCACATTCTAGGGCTTCCGAGCACGATTTGAGGGTCGAGAGTTCATACTTCTAGACGGCTTTGCCAGTGTTTCAGCGACGGTTTGCTTTGTGGAACAGTTTAGTGAGGTGCACAAAGTCATCTTGACGCACTGCTGCCCATACCTGAAGCCGCAAAATGCACAAATGAGACATTTGAATCCTTGGGCGACAAACGTCTCAACCTGCCAACCTCGGCGTGTCTTTGGATGCAGTGTACAGGGATTAATGACTATTGATTAAAGAGAGCGTTCACAGTACAGTAGTTTGGGTTTTCACTTCTGTGCCGTGAAAGTTTGTGTATTCCAGGCCAGACAACTCTGCAACTAAATACACTTGTGAGCTTTAGGTCCTAAGCCCCTTTCAATTGAGCCAGGCCAGCAAACAGATCAAGGATGACATTCGAAAGGTCGGTGCTTCTGTCTTGTTGACAGCTTACATGAGGTTGTACAACAACTTCCAGTGTTAACGAAACAAGTGGGTTTGATGTTTACGGTTGTTGGTGTGGAAAAATCCAGACAGCTTCGAAGTGGGTTTACGGCTTAGAGTTACTTGCCAGGCTCGGGGAATCCCTGCAGCCATATGCCGGCTTTGTTAGGGTGTTGCAGCTACGAACACAGCAATGGCAATTTTAGTAATCGGGGTTTCCTGTCTGGCAGTTCAGGAACCGCTTTCTACTGGTAGCACATCATTTGATGACCGTGCTGATCAAATCAGTTCTGGGATCTGCATTATCCCTCCTTCTTTGGTGGCCCAGGTCACGGGAAATAGGTGAGAACAGGGAAGAGATTGCAAGAATAGCTGGAAGACTAAGATGTGTTGGTCTTGCTGGTGATTCATTGCACGAGTGCAGGCCCACGCAGTTCTTCCGCCCAAGAACTAAGCCCTTCCACCATGCAGTACCCTGTGTGAAAGCTTGCAGTGAAGCCATGCCATGCTGGTGAAGCAGGCCGGTGCCATACCTCCCTTGGTTGACTTCCTGAAGTCCGATCAGAATGACCGGAGTCAGATTTCAGGGATTCAGTCATCGAACATCCTCGTTTTGGAAAAGCATGGAGCAAGGTTGCAGTGCAGAAGAGGGAAGCTGATTCTTGATCGTCTATATACAGGTATTCTTCGGAGCTCGCCGATTTAAGGATTTGGGATTTGACATGAAGCTGTCGCGGGTCTGCGTTGGCCCACTCAGGCCATGAAGGTTTGACCAGTAGAAGTTACGGAAAAACATCCAAAACCCCAAAGTCACAGAGCCGGAGGTGTTTGTCCGGTGATTCAGCATTTAACTGCAGGATTTGTGTGCGGTGAATAATGCCGGTGATGGTGGCTTGCAAAGCTGCTCGTTGGAGGTGTAGACATCTCGAAGCATTGAATTGCACGGTTCGCGGTTTTCGGATTGTCTTTAGATATGGAACATGGCCTTACGATGTGCCCGAAGCGGCAGGCTCCACATGCACCTAGGATTAACACTGCACTCTCACGGGTTGCTGTGTAGGGGTGTCATGCCCGAGTAAAGTCCGGGGCGTATGCAGGCAAAGGTTTTACAGTTCAGGGTGTAGGTGACACTCAGTAGGGCGATCGGTCTGTTCTGCAGGATCGCGTCCAAACTGCCGTGGTCGCATTGAGCTTTCTGACTGCAGCCTGTCTGCATACTTTCAAAGTCGCGGTGGGTGCTGGCACTGTTTATTTGCGACGATGTCTGCAACATGCGCTACTCCGTGTTACGTCACAACGGCAACCTCCTCGCTCTCGTTCTTGCCGTGGACGTCTGTTGACAATGCAGGAAGAACTACGCTCATCATCATCATTGTTGGCAGGATGAGTATCATCCTCAGCCTCCTCCTCCTTCCGCTGACATCATCAACCTCCTGCCATGTCACCGCCCCTCATCATCCTCAACAGTTGGGTCAGCATGGCCGTCAGCAGGAGTAGCAGCAGGAGTAGCAGCAGCAGTAGCAGCAGCAGTAGCAGCAGCAGTAGCAGCAGCAGTAGCTGCAGCAGTAGCTGCAGCAGTAGCAGCAGCAGCGTCAGCGTCCGCGTCAGCGCCAGCGCCAGCGTCCGCATCGGCAGCCGAGCAGCAGTAGCAGCAGACGCAGCAACACCACCACCACTCACTTCCACTCTCAGCATCCCGATCATCCTCGTCCACGTCGTCACCATCATCATCATCCTCTCGGAATGCTCCTCCTGCTCATCATGTTCCTCACTTTCGTGCACAGAGAGGAGCCCGAGAGCCAGCTGATAGGCAGATCCTTTGCAGAGCTCGATTAGGCAGTTTTGTGATTTCTCGGGGACGGGAGCCAGAACTTGGAGTTAGTGGAACGTTCTTTTCACTGGGTATTTGTTTGGTGATCAGGGACAGTCAGTACCCATTGCACGGCTTTGCCAACCGCGAAATGCAGAGCCTGAAGTCCTCAAGCCATAACACGGGCCCGAGCGTCAAATGGAAAGGTTCAGGGCCAACTTCACGCCTCTGAATCCTGAAACCTTGATGGAGAATCCCGCAGAGCCCCGAAGCTCCTGGCATGAAAGCTCAGGCAGATTGCAAGGAAAACGTAGTCGCGGCCCGTCGCTCAGGTGTTTGACACCATCGTCGGAATAGCAGTTGGAACAGTAAGATTGGTGGTAGCAGCTGGAATCGCACAACCGTGTGTGCTGGCGCCACTGCCTCTTGCATCTACTACGACAGCCTACGGCGTACGGTGGCAGTAAACATCCCATAAATGCCCCCAGAAGGCCTACGAAGCTGGAGCCCTAGAGTTGATGCTGAAGCTCGTGGATTCCAAGATTGTCCCGGCCTCGGAGCCTTCCTGCTTTGGGTTCGGTTGTAGCCTGCAGGGGATTTAAAGGAGGGGGCCCTGTGGATGAAAAGCACGGCTCAGGACAACACAGTGAGAAGAGTTGCTTCATCTGCACATGTGAGAGGGTTCCGGTGCTCTCTCTCTACAGCAGGTCAAAGTGAAACAAACCCTAGAAACGGAGCTTACCTATCACATTCATCGACGGACAAAAGTGCTTGAACCCTCTGCTCTAAACTCTACTCCTGAAGCGCATTGCCGAAAACCCGTGTGACGACTTTCAGCCGAAACCTGAAAATCCAGACCTGGCAGAACGCAGGTACAAGGACAGCCTCAGAACCGAAGTCCCGTAGACTTTCAGCTCCATAACTGTGCTTGCAGCTTAAGTCCGATACACCGCATCCTCGAAGCTGCCCTTTCCTGTTCCGACAGTGCTGTTCCATGGCTCTGCTGGAGCCCGTGGGTGCTTCAAACTCCGTGCTAACCTGAAGCAATGCAGAGAATCTCAGTTTGGACAGCCTTTCCTCCAACCTGTGTTCTGGAGGCCGGGGAGAGAGCAGCTGCAGCCACTACGCTGCGCAACATCTGCATGGAAGATGACGTGTGCAGGGCTCAGTTTCATGTGATTCTGGATTACCGTGGTATACTCACCACAAGTGGAAACCCTCGCAAGCCATGTCATTCACACCGCAGATTCCATGCGTGCAATGTGCAGGCGTGCTGCTAAAATGCTGTGCGTTGCGCAGCAAGTCGGTCAGCGTATCGGTGTGTGTGTGTGTGTGCACTGATGAAAAGGTTGGGCTATGCTCGTGAACCGGTTTCTTAATCTCCTTAGTTCCATGCAGCAGAACTAGTGTCTGCACCCTTCTTGCGACGCGATCGAACTTGTGCGAGACAAGACCGGCCGTAGTTTCAGATGGGCTTGCAGCCGCTAAGACATTCCTATCCCTTTGTAGCTACTCCCGCCCTAACCCTACCCATTGGACCAGGATGTCGAGACACACGTCCGAAAACTCCCAATGCTCTCACCTGGAGCCAGTCACCTGTAAGCTTTTAACCTCCTGCAGTCCGAACCATGTTTCCCTCTACCAACTTAAACTTGGCTTGAGCCCGTAAACTGGACAGGCAATAGAGTCCGCATCTACCCTCCCCCTTCCATTCATGGACCCCGATGCCTTTTCAACTTGACATCAAGCCTTAGCAGCAGCAGCAGCAGCAGTCGCAGTCGCAGTCGCCGTCGCCGTCGCTGTGCCCGTCGCCGTCGCCGCCGCCGCCGTCGTCGTCGTCGTCGCCGTCGGCGTCGTCGTAGTAGTAGTAGTTAGTAGTAGTTGTGGTAGTGGTGGTAGTAGTAGCAGTAGTAGTAGGAGGAGTAAGTCGTACGTCGTAGCGGTGGCAGTCCTGGTGATGGGGGCGGTGGTCGCGGTGGTCGTCGCAGTCGTACTAAGTCGTACTAGTTGTAGCGTCATAGTAGCCGTTGTCGTCCTGGTAGCCGTGATGGTAGTAGTCGAGTCCTGTGGTGCTGCTGCTGCTGTTGGTGATGGTGGTGGTGGTCGTGCTCGTGCTCAGGTGTTTGTTTGTGAGCATTCTCATTCTCCGTAGTTTTGTGGAATTTCCTTGATTTTGTGGTACTGTGTCTGTGTTCCAGCTTCAAGTTTCCAGACGATGGATACAGGAGTGTGCTTGAAGGTACCGGAAGAAGTTTGTCGAGCTTGGTGGCATCCAGGCATAGAAGCGGGAGTCGGGATTGATGGGCTCATAGCCTCCTGCTTCAGTTTGTTGCAGAACGACACAATATACCTCCGTCATGATCCACATCCCAAGAAGAATCTGCAGTCCTTCTACCTCAAGCCTTGCCTCACAAAGCAGCCCCACGGCTGTATCGGTCGGCAAGCGTTGAGAGGCATTTTGCCGCGGCACTTGCAGCGTAATTTTCCGGCCGCGGGCTTTGACAAGCCAGCTGCAAAAAACTTCAGCCGGGACAAACATGTAGAAAAGCCCAGAGATGTCGCGTGCTGTCCCGTCGAAATCCCTAGCCCCAGCGGACTCTTTGTTTGCCGAGATCGAGAGCTGCTCGTGAATATACAATCTAGACCTCAATGTCAAACTCCAGACTCCAAGCTCCAATTGTTGCTTGTTGTGTCCAACATTGTGGCTCGGCTTTGCACAGCAATCGCTTGTAGGCAGGCCCCCACCTACTACAACTGGAGACGTGTATTGCAGACAATCAGGCAGCCAAAAAGTCATAGAATCAATGCTCGAAAGCATTAATACCAATTGGGGAGTATCAATGTTATGTTTCTACAAATACCGGCAATATCGATCCGGTATCTGTCATACGTATGCGGAATTGAAAGCCGTACTATCCTGTCGCCAGTTGCCGCAATTAATCATCTACCTTTAGATTTATCAACATTCAGGCACACAGTCAGATTCACAAGTGGTAGTTCTGCCGGCATGCATATTCAGTAGTGGCATTGCTACAGGGGAAACTCGCACCTTCTGCCGGTTACTGTCACTACTTTGCATTTTATCCTGCAGTGTAGGCGTTGGTGAACCAGCTGGACACGCCTCCGGACCCAGCTCTGAACCATGCTGACGTCCAGCTAGAGGCACCTTGTTTGCGTTTAGGGTTAGGCTCTGGGCTTCAGCGGGTTGGGGCTTGCTTGCTCTATCCTGATCCAACGAGCTGTTGAGACCGCTGCCGGCCTAGCCGCTTGGCCAGTACAAGCTCATCATGAGCCAGAGTTCCGGAGCGCCAATTGAGACTGGAGCCCTTACGTGTTGCTGGTAACGAGACACTCGTTCGACAGCTGCAAGCTTGAGGCTTTGTGATCTAGGAACAGCTGTTGTTCCAGTGAAGGAGCCCATCAACCGAAATTAAATGGCACCAAGTCAGGAACGGAAATCCAGTTCAAAAGCTTGTTCACCTAGTTTGACATCCGGCTCTGCTTTGTGGGCTGGCTTCGGGTTTCATTTCTACGCATAGTTTTTGACACCTCAGAAACGGCTGCACAAATTACAAGCTTGTGTCGAAGCTCTGAGGCCGTGCTCAACCTGCAGGACATGGTCGAAACCGAAGATGGCGAAACCATCGCAGAGCCTTTCGATCTTATGAAGGTTTAGGGGTTTCTGCAGCTGTCGACGCTTCACTGCCTCAAAGATACTCGGCCGGGTCACACAGAATGTGGAGCACTTGCAAAGAATGTAACACCAATCCGAAATCCAGGGTTTGAGAATCATCCAAGATCCTAACCCCCCAGGTGTTCCTTGTGCATATCTTCTGAGAGTCTTGTGCTATGGTGGTGAAAAAGTTGGAGAGCTTCAGAGAAAAAGAAGCAAAGCCATTGTGCTTCAATGGTCCGCTAGCGTCCCAAACGAGCAACCGCACCCTTAAAACATATGCGAGAACTTGGACTGGGTTCCAGTCAGAGGACTGGAACTCAAACTAAAGTTTGTCATGTCTCTCGGGTGCCAATCGCAAACTTCGAGACCTGAGGTATGCGAAACTGGCGATAAAAGCCGGCGCCATCGACAAGCTCCAGGCAAAGCTTTGGCGTGGACTTTCTTTTCTTTTAGAGAGAGAGAGAGAGACAGACAGAGAACGTCTTTGAGCCCTCCAGGGTGCGAATACGCATGGAAGGTGTCGTGCAAGCCTGTGATGCGGGGGGATCGACAGGTGAAGTTGCAGCAGAAAGGCTCCAGAGTCTTGAATTGCCGTGGGTGCAGGGCATCTTGGTGCCGCAGTCTTTGCCGGGTTTTCTCCCAAAAATAAGACAAGCCACGAGAGCTTGAGCCCTGGCCTCCATGCTGTCCGACTTCTCGAGATCTTCCCACGGCGGAAGCATTCTGAGACAGGCCCTCAAGAAAGCCGACGATGAAGAGGTGCGGACTTCGGCACTGGAGGCAGGCACCCTAAACTCGGACGGCAAACTGCTGTCTTTGCGAAGGGCTTACCGTGTTCAGAACCGAGATCTCTCTTAATCCGTGCTTGATTTCGTAAAAATTAAGCCGCATACACTCAATACTATGATGCAGACCTGAAGACATGCACTCCCTGGAGCTGGTGTAATGACAATCGGGCCCCTTGCTCTTCCTTGCTCTCGTTACCAGCAGCGCAGCACGCAAAGGCCACGAACATTATGCCATACATTCAAACGTCCCCAAGTGTTTGAGTGCCTCAGCGCCAGGTGTACGAAGCACTCCAAGCTCATCAGTGAGACGTCTTTCTGTGTAGTCACCTGCTCCTCACTCACCCAAACCTTTTAAGCCTCAGTTCGACCGTCTTTAAAACAATGCGATGCAGAAGGCCCAGTCCCCAAGCCGTAGGACCCCTTGTTTGCGTGGGTGGGCTGACGATCGCCCTCAGTGCCCTCGAGGGCCCTGCTCTGAAGCGTTCTGTTCGCGGCGCCCCGCCCCACTCTCTGGTGGCACACATTCTAGGTTCGGGATTGGAGCCAGGTTGTTTCCGATTTGGGTTCAAGTTTTGGGCTGAGGAGTTGCTCATAGGACTTGGCACTTTTAGTTTGCTTGACGGCTTGGAGGTGGAGTGGGATAGTTACAGTAAGGTTCCTTATGAATACAGCATTGTATATACGATGCTTGTAAAGATTCTCGGCTTGCCTGGGACTTTAGAGGCCACTTGCCCTTCCAAGTTGATGCGAGTTTTGTTCTGAGGGTCAAGGCTTCGGGCCGTTGAGGGTTGAGTTTAGGAAATTGACGACAGAGTTGGGGTTTCTTTAATCCGAATGAAGGTCTCGAGAATAGGTGAATGGCCTGCTTAGCACGGGCAGTGACTTCAACCCGAAATTGGTCGGGGGGTGCGCCAGCAAGCTAATACACCACTCCGCCTGCCTGGCCAAAGCTGGAGCTTGCTGCGAATTTTTTTGGGGACGAGTTTCCTGAACCGTAAACGTAAGCATGCTATGGACTCCAAAGTGCTCGGCCCAATATCCCAAACGCCTTCAGCATTGTGCTGGGTTTTCGAGGCTGGGGTTTCGGATTGGAACGCTCAGAGGCAGAGGTGAACTATTCAGGGTGGAGGACGTGCTTCTCGAGTTTTGAGTGAATTTGGCTCATGGCCAAGGTTTTGGGTCGGGTTTCGGTGTTCAGGTCTGGGCTTTGAACACTCTCCTTGAGGACAAAGGATGTTCCATTGACACTCGGGGTCGAAGTTGATATCATGTCGAGTTGCCCTTCTACTGGCCTTGGGCCAACAGCGCCTGCAGTGCCAAATCTGAAATTCGAACAACCAGCAAAACCAGTGGCAAACTGAATTATGTGCGAAAGAAGGACATGTGACAAGCACGAGAGAAACACGAGCTGGAGTAGGGCTGCTTGGAATGATTACACAAACAAGGACAGCTATGATGGGGGTGGCGGTGTAGGTACTGTTGCTGCCTGGTGTTGCTGCTGCTGCTGTTGCGCTCCTGCTGCTGGCTGCTGCGCACCTGCTGCTGACGACGACTGCGTCGACGACTGCTGCTCGTGAGGTGAATTAACTATCGCTATTGCTGGTACAACTGCGCACCTGCATTACTGCCCGAGCCACTTACAAATCTCAACGGCAGGTCCTCGAATCAGCACAACTGGGCTTGAATAAACTGACTCAACTTAAGGCTGGAAAGTGACAGACATTGGGCCTAGGATTCCTTCTGGAGCACGCAAGTTTATGACAGACCCCAAACGAATCACAGCCGAGCTCCGGATTCGGCCGGCGCCCATGGAGAAGGATCTTCCGAAGGAAATTGTGGTGCCAGAGCTCCGGTAAGATTTTCTGCTGAGAGTTTTAGGGCTCCTTGCTGTTGAACTCCGTGGCCATTGACCTTCCCATGTGCCGGCGGTGCAGGAAGCTTTCACCGGCGCCCATCCTCAGCCGGTTGTGTAAGCCAAACAAATGCCTGGCCTTGCTTTAACGATGATCCAGATTGCTTTCCGGTCCTACTGAGCTGCCGGCTGCAAAAACAGTGGCCAATGCACATTTGGGCTTGGGATACGTTTCAGGTCCTTGCGAGATGTCGTTGCGGGGCCCGATGTCCGTCATTGAATGCCTTGACACTGGATAGTAGTCTGAAGCTTGGTGATTGCTGTGATTTCTTGTCCAGCGATGACGAAGCAGGAACCTTTGCGAGTTGCCACGGTCAGGCTTTCGGATGCCTTGCGTACGTTTTTGTTGCCGTGAGTGTGTTGACTTCGAGGGTGCCCAAGATAAGACGATAAGGGTGATGATGAATGGCGATAAAAATAAAGATCATGATATTGATATCGATGACCACGAGGATAATGATATTAATGAAGAAATGTTGATCATAACGATGATGATAAAAACGACGATATCGAGAACGAACATACTATAAAATTGATTTTCGAAATTTCATTAATCATGGTACTAATTAAAGAGACTAAAAATAATAATAAATCTATTATAAGAATAAATTTTAAGATATAGAACTCTTTTAAAATATATATATTTTTGCATTATTTCTTGATATTTATATTAATATAATATATATAAATACTAAATTCTTAGAATACTTATTCGGATTTTTGAAATTCTCAATCTTTTGGAAATATGGGAATTTTAGAGAATTATTCTTGAGATAAATATATAAATATATATATATGGAAACCCTTCTCTCCTATGAATTACCGACTCTCGTTTTGTATCGTAAATATCGTATTAAAATAGCTTTTTAGGTAGATCCGGATTCTGTATAATTATTGAACCCTCTTAATCTAAAATAAAAAAATCTTTTTGGAGTTTGGCCGCATAATGTCTTAAAAGATGGTTTTTTTGGTTTTCCCTCGGAAAAAGTTGGTTTTCCTTTCTAAAACCATTTTTTTCTTAGGAAAAAGTTGGTTTTTTACACTATAATTCACTTTTTTCCTGAGAAACCTCGGTATTTCAGTTCAAGACTAAGCTTTTCCAAGCAAAGAGTGCGCTTCTCATGTGTTGTTTGCGCGCGTTACGAAGTAGTGCTGTCAATATAAGGTTCTAATGTCATCACTATTACGATTCGAGTCCGTTTAGCGTCAGTACTATATAATAGACCGGGTAATAACCAGGACATTATTCGGATCAGTTTTGGGGTCAATAGAAAGCTAGTATCGTAACTTTAACACAGACCAGCACCCAGGATTTTAGGGTTCTCACAGCTACCACTACGATTTCTTCCAGCGGATTATGGTTGCAAGTTCAAAAAAGAAACATTGGGGTCAGATTATGGGTGGTATAAAAATTACTATAGATGACCTTGGGGCTGCTGTTAAGGCGAATATTACGGCCACCTTTGACATAACTGCGAATGATAAGGATAGGGTTGGGGCTGATGTTGCTCGGAATCCGGAGTCTCGTTATTATGCTGGTATCTAGCACACGTTTAATAGAAGGGTTAATATGTGCATACACACACACCTAAGTGTACTTACAGGTATACGGGCAAGTCTGCAGCAAGTCCGACATGATCGATCATATAGCACAGTGAGACGGGTATGCCATATACAATATAAATATTGGTGTAAACAAACAAATAATCCCAAAAATTCTAAAGGCCATCATTTGGGCAACGCCAGAGCGAACACAGCAAGGATGGTGGTTCTTAGTGCAGTTCGTTTTATGTAGTTTAATATTAGCATGAATATGACGTCTATTGTTGATATAACTATTTGGGCAGTATTTGGCTTACTTGAATAAATATAATAGGAATTCGTATTGGGGATGCCATGACTTTAAACTTCGGGACTTCGGGGTCTACAATAGAATGCTCATGTTGCGGATACCGCAGCTATATCTGGATTAATTAACCTGTTGGTGAGGCCACTGGTCTGGATTTCTGTTCAGGGAAGTATCCAATACAGTACGAAGGCTACCAATGGGAACAGCTTATGGGTGATCTTAAGATTGGTCTTAAGTTTCCGAGTAAGGCGCATTTTGAGTCAGATCCAATATTGGGGTGGTCAAGGGGACTGTAAAATCCTTATTATCGGGGGGGGCCAATCGGGCTGATATATTTATGTTATTGTCTTAACCTTCAGATCGAGGGTAGTAATATGGGGATATAGAATGGGATGATTAGTCGATATAGCATTTTGATCTATACGAACTAAGACGTTGATCTATATGGCATCTCTTTTGGGCGAAAAAGAACAGCATATTACCGTCACCATGGGGGCCAATGTAAGGTCTAACCGCAGGGTAGATAGGGATACTGTTGTTTAGGAACAGGAGTCAATCAACGCCCCTGTCACTCATATGTATTGCTGGGGCTTTGATCTGAGACTACAGTGAAGGCTATTTTGGGGTTGCTACTCACACCCATATTTATCTTCCGGTATTCAGGCAGAAATTTTCATCGTTTATCATGTCTCGGAGTATCTGCGTGAAACGTCGCAACGAATTGAATATGAAGCCGGCTGCCGTCATACATATGCTCTCCCCTCGGAACTTCAAAATTGGATCATACACTAGAAGCCTAGAAGCCCACACGTAGGAGGATTGGCGACGGTATCGCGGCACCCTGCAGTAATTCATGCGGGGGGGGGGGTTAGCATATATATATATATATATTTATAAATATAAATATATATATATATATATATAGATTTATTTATGTTTGATTATTTCACTTATTCGATAAATTAAAAGATACTGCTTAAATATTGATTTTATTTATAATGCGGATTTTTTAAATGAACGCTTGGATAATTCTATATGATAAATTTCTCTTATATGCAAAATGAGTTGAAGGGTTTTGGTGGTGTTATTGTGTCTGGGTGTAGGTGCGTGTATGTACGTGTGTGTGTGTGTGTATGTGGTGTGTTGTTTGTGTCTCGATTTATATACGGATATATGTTCATATTTAAATGCGTATTATATATCTTACTTAGAGTTCTCTAGATATAATAATATAATCGCGCTATATCTCTACAGCTCCGTGAGTTCTGCACATGCTGAATGTGTCTAAGTACGCTGGAAGTTGGTCCCGATTCTGAAAAGGTTTGAAGCGGCATTGGTCGAAATATCGTTCTTCGCATGTCTTCTTTAAACATAAACAATCTCTTCTTTCTCTATTCTCTTCTCTCTATTCTCTTCTCTCTCATTATTCTTTTCTTCCCGGCTTTTTCACGCTTTTTTATTCTATTCTCGTTCTCTCTATTCTTTCTCCATTCCTTTTCTCTCCGCTCTCTTTTTCTCTTCATTCTCTTTTTCATTTTTCTCGGTTTTTTCATTTCTCTTTTTTCTCTTATTTCTCTCATTTCTCTCATCTATTTTTCTCGTTTTCTTCTATAAGGAATAATAATTATATTTTTTTCTATATTGATATTTGATCCTAATCGATTTGGTTTCTTCTCTCTCGTTCTCTCTCTCTCGTTCTCTCTAGTGATAATCGTAGTAGTAGTGAATAATGGATATTCTAATAGTAGTAGTATCAGCATTAATAATAATAGTGGTAGTAATTCTATATCTCGTTCTTTCTTACTCGATAAAAATCGTCGAATTTATAGCTAAATAATTCTATTTCTAGTATTTATCTTTGAGAAATCTTAGATTTTCTATGTGTCTACCCGCGGCCTAATAAAAATACTATATTATATAAAAAGAATTTAGTAATAGAAAAGCAGACAACGAAATTGGAATTGGTGGAGACTCACGAATCCATGAAAATCATCGAATTTACCCCAGAATATTCCACATTCTAATAACTATTCTTAAAAAATTTTAAATTTTCCTCAGCATCGGAATCGTTGAAACAGAATGAAGGACCCCGAGATAGCATAATTTATAAACAAAACTTAGTACTAGAAATTCATGCACAGAATTCG
>BGNK01001165.1:80270-99957 GCA_003297005.1 Symbiodinium sp. clade A Y106 | reverse complement strand
TGAATGTTCCTTTTTCCAAGAACGTTACTTAAAATATTTTTGATATTCCGTATTTCTCAATAATAATCGAGGCGTTAAAATAATAGAGATTCCCGATATGAACCTACGACCTATCAAAAAAGACAAATAATAATAGAAAATCGACCTTCAAAAATAATAATGAATCTATTATAAGGATAAATTTTAGAATATAGAATTCCTAGGAAATATACATATTCTTGCATTATTTCTTGACATTTATATTAATATAATATATATATATATATAAATACTAAATTCTTACAATACTAATTCGGATTCTTGAGATTTTGAATTTTTTGGAAATATGGAAATTTTATATAATTATTCTTGAGATAAATATAAATATATATATATATATATATTCATCCATATATATATATATATATATTTATAAATAAATATATATATATATAGATATATATATATATAGGTTAATTTATGTTTGATTATTTCACTTATTCGATAAATTAAAAGGTACCGCTTAAATATTGATTTCATTTATAATCTGGATCTTTTTAATGAACGCTTGGATAATTCTATATGATAAATTTCTCTCATATGCAAAATGAGTTGATTGGGTCATGGTGGTGTTACTGTGTCTGGGTGCAGGTACGTGTATGTACGTGTGTGTGTGCGTGTGTATGTGGTGCGTTGTTTGTGTCTCGTTTTGAATACGGGGAAAATATTCATATTTAAATGCGTATCATATATATTATTTAGAGTTCTCTAGATATAATATATAATCGCTATATCTCTCTCTTTTTCTTCTTTCCGCTCTCTTATCTCTCTACTCTCTTCTCTCTATTCTCTTCTCTCTCATTACTCTTTTCTTCCCGGCTCTTTCACACTTCTTTATTCTATTCTCGTGCTCTCTATTCTCTTCTCCATTCTTTTTCTCTCCGCTCTCTTCTTCTCTTCATTCTCTTTTTCATGTTTTTCGTTTTTTTCATTTCTCTTTTTTCTCTTATTTCTCTCGTTTTTCTCATCTATTTCTCTCATTTTCTTCTATGAGGAATAATAATTATATTTTTCCATATTGATGTTTGATCCTAGTCGTTTTGTTTTCTTCTCTCTCGTTCTCTCTCTCTCTCTCTCTCGTTCTCTCTAGTGGTAATCGTAGTAGTAGTTAATATGGATATTCTAATAGTAGTAGTATCAGCATCAATAGTAATAGTGGTGGTAATTCCATGTCTCATTCTTTCTTACTCGATAAAAATCGTCGAATTTATAGCTAAATAATTCTATTTCTAGTAACTATCCTTGAAAAATCTTGG
Organism: Symbiodinium sp. clade A Y106; assembly: GCA_003297005.1. Lineage (NCBI taxonomy): Eukaryota > Dinophyceae > Suessiales > Symbiodiniaceae > Symbiodinium > Symbiodinium sp. clade A. Next base: position 98,662 of record BGNK01001165.1, on the reverse strand, counting down.
ATTTTCTATATATCTATCCACGACCTAATAAAAATACTATATTGTATAAAAAGAATTTAGTAATAGAAAAGCAGACAACGAAATTGAAATTGGTGGAGACTCGCGAATCCATGAAAATCATCGAATTTACCCCAGAATATTCCATATTCTAATAACTATTCTTAAAAAATTTTAAATTTTCCTCAGCATCGGAATCATTGAAACAGAATGAAGGACCCCGAGATAGCATAATTTATAAACAAAACTTAGTACTAGAAATTCATGCACAGAATTCGGTTGAATCCTATAAAACTATTAAAACTATCGAATGTGTAACTGAATGTTCCTTTTTCCAAGAACGTTACTTAAAATATTTTTGATATTCCGTATTTCTCAATAATAATCGAGGCGTTAAAATAATAGAGATTCCCGACATGTACCCACGACCTATCAAAAAAGACAAATTTTATTAGAAAATCGACCTCCCAAACTATTAGAGATATTGTAATTACTAGAGACCTATAAATCCATGAAAATCATCGATTTTCTAATTATCAGAACCGTCAAAATAAAGAGAATCTGGAAATCTACCCATAACTTAATATACTCCTATTTCCAATATTTATCTTAAAAACCTTGACATAACCGATATTCGTACATACGTGAATTATTACTACTATTGTTATTGGTTTCAATTCCATCATTAATATAAATATACGAAGACTATTATCTTTTTATATATTAATTTCTATAATATACCCTAGATTCGTATCAATATACTTCATTTGTAGATTTAGACCCCAAAGTAGGTAGTCGTTCTATACTTGGAGCCCTAGGGTTGGATCAAGTATAGGGGCCTGCAGCGGACTTTCTGATTGCACGTGTAAAGAGGATCTGAATCTACATTCCTGAGGCCTCTACACTATAGTAGCCTATACAGCCCCTTTTCAACCAACCTAAAGAACCCTGAACGGAGCTTCTAAACTCTCCTAAACCAGAATATTCACTGGATCTGTGCTGCTAGCCACGGCATCTTGGCAATCCCTGTGCTTGGCGATAAGTAGGGACTACTTAAAGGATGATGGAACTTAGTAACCTAAGTCTCATGATCAGAAGGAAGTGGGCTGAGCAGCCAGTCCTTTCGGGCATAAAGCCTTAAATCCCAGGACTTTCGGACCCTTGACCCCAAAGACCCAAACCCCACCTTGAGGACCCTAAACCCCCAAACCGAAAAAAAAACTTCTTTAGAACTATAGTTTTGCGTTTAGAAGGCGTTCCGAGTGCCATAACGAACCCTAAATCCTGGTTGACGCCTGAGTTTACTGAATTTCGACTTCAGGTTTAGGATAGGGCTCGGGCTAATATAGAAGCCTTAGTGACAAGCAATACTCCAAGATTCTATGCTCCCGGTCCCAAAGTTAGCTGATATTACTTCAATCCTCAATGATTGGGACTCCTCCATATCCAAGGAATTGAGACCAGACAACAACAACTAGCGACACAACGCCACAAACAAGAAACAACAACCTAACTTGATGTGGCAAAGTATTGAAACAGGCCCGACCCACCAATAGGTCCTCAACCCCGAATCCATAACACTCCCCTTCATATTTATTTACGTACTTTTTGGGGGGCTCTCAAAACCGGACTTAAACAAAGAAGCCCAAATACTTAGCTGATCGTATCCTCTTGTCTGCCATGTCCCTCAGAGCCCTATTCTAATTATAAGATTAGTATCATGAGGTCCCGATATGGGAATTATTGATGATATTGGCACTGTTTTGCAGCCGGAGGAGGAGCAGTTATGACGACCCTTCGGGTGGTAGGGAGGACGGGGGTAGGGGATTATATTTCCTTAAATAGGCCTTATTAGGTCCTTATTATGGGCACTAAGTTCCCCCTCCCACCCCCCCCGCCTGCCCCCCTACGTGTCCCTATGAAGCAGTAGACCTTGAGCCCAAATGCCTAGGCTCAGGGCGCAGACCCAGACAACCGGGACCTGGGCATGTGGTACATCTACGACTCCGAGGACTTCGCAAAATTCTGATATTCCGCCCAGTCTCTGGGAGCCTTTTTGATCACCAACCCGGGTTGGGACTTAGGGTTTGGTGGTGGGATCTTCGAGCTACAGTAAACCCCATAAAGTTGGAAACCGGATAAGGGCCAAATAATGCTGGGATTCTCTATGCATTACTCTTAAGGATTGAGGCTATTAGGTTTCCAACTTTTGGGATTCTATTGGACATGTGCGCAGGCCGAAGGGTGTCAAAGATATATTGTTCAATGCTGTTGCTGTGCTGGTGCTGGTGCTGGTGATCCTCCTAGTAGTAGAGTAGGAAACCTTTATTCCTTTGGGGTAATATAACCCCTATATAATCCTTATATTATAAAAAAAGATAATCTTTGGTTCCTCATGATACCCGACAAGTAGGTCCTAAACCCTGCACCTGAAAGCCCGAAACTCCTAAATTCCTGAATCTTGAAACCCTGGATCCTATAAGGCTGTGCCCAAAGGGCACTCGCCGCGATCGGGAAAACAGCGGCAGAAGCCTCGGGCGAGTCAGGATCCTCCTCATATAGATGCCTGATTAGCTCCCCAAAGCAGGATTATAAACAGGTCCATTTTGGGAAATTTATTAATTTCCCTTATGGTCCTCTAGAGGTACCTATTCATGAATATGTTGGGAGGCCCCAAAACTACAACCTAAAATATGACAAGGGCCTTGATATTCGAGCCTTTATAGAAAAGGTGGTTCATCAATAAGAAGTCTATACTTTGCAGGTTCAGGGTTTAGAGTGTTATTGGATTTAAGGATTCCACCATTCTGGATTTCTATCAATGTCGCTTTTTTGTTTAAGTTCAAGGATCTGGGCTTAGGGAATTTAGGGCACTTGAGCACTAGGATTTAGTGATTTGGGTGTCGTGCCCTGATTGCCGGAGCGGCAAGCTCTATAATAATTCGAACAGGGTTTGGGTGGTCTATTATCATATATCTTCACCTATCAGAACCTACTTTTTTGTAGGTTCCCATTATGAGTCCTAATATAGATCATATAGGGACCCTATAAAAAAAGTAGGTTTTGATGGGTTAAGGTAGTCAGAAGAAGGATCCCCAAGGCTTCCATATTTAGAATTGAGATGTGCGGTTGTCCTTCAATTGCTTGCATATAGCCGCCTTGCAAGAGTACTTTCCGCGTAGAGTATTATAGGACTCACGGTTCAGATTTTGGGGCTTGGAGTATTAGGGCCCGTACATCCCAAACCAATAATCCTGAACCCTACGCTTTCATGCCCGCAAGCCCTAAACCCTTGAATCCCCCGAACCCTAAAGCCAGAGCGTCTGTATCGAACTTCTAACCCACCGTTAGTACCAACGGAGTGCATCCCGTCCGCCCACAAATTCGTAGAGCAAATTAACACCTAACAGACCTTCAAATCCCTAAGCCCTAAATAAGAGGCTCCTAAATTTAAAAACTGAGCCGCTTACCCAAGACTTTCAAAACGACTACATTACCCAAAGCCCAAACCGAGAGACGATAAGAAATCAGAAACGAGTTTCTAGAGTCCTGAACCCTATTACTATTAACTACTATTACTACTCCCTAAACTACGAAACGACTTCAACCCAACCCCAGCTAAGAGAAACCTTTTCGTCCTCAGCGATTACTAAAGTAACGCAGACCGTTCGATAGTAAGATTATCAAGTGCTAATAGAATACTTTCCAAAGAAAGAGTTTAGGGTAGAGAACATACGGATGGATTTCAGATAATATATTATACCGATTTATATATTGCGCTATAAATTTTTAAGTTAAAATCTACTTAAACAAAAATTAAACCTTTATTATTTACCAACTAAAATATCAAAGATACGCGCGATAAAAAACGATATTATCATTATAATAGACTAATTATATACACGCAAATATAGAACCAAACACGAGAACCCAAATACGAAATAAATAAGAAACAAATATGAACCAAATACGAAATACGAACCAAATACGAACCCAGACACTAACCCAAACGCGAACCAACCGCGAACCCGAACACGAACCAGACACGAAACAGACACGAACCAGAGACCAACCACACCCGCACCAAACACCCAGACACTAATCAAACACGCGCCAGACACGAACCCAGACACTAACCAGACACGAACCCGGACACGAACCCGGACACGAACCCGGACACGAACCCGGACACGAACCAGACACGAACCGGACACTGACCACGAACCAGACACGAACCCGGTCGCGAACCAGGCGCGAACCCGACACTGACCACGAACCAGACACGAACCCAAACACCAACCCGGACACGAACCCGGTCGCGAACCAAGCGCGAACGCGACACCCAGACACGAACCCAGACGCGAACCAGACACGAGCCGGACACGAACCCGGACACGAACCCGGACACGAACCGGACCGGAACCGGACACGAACCCTAACATGCGACTGATACTTGGTTTCATTCAATAATACAACACTGGAGCCTCCGCCAAAACCATAGAGAATTCTATCACCGCGAGAATGCCCCCCTAAAGCTACCAATTTCTTAGAAGCTTTTAATACCGCGACATTTGTTAAAGCTACCAAAACCTTCGAGATTTTAGTACTCGCGATACTAAAATTTCCAAGATTTTAGTTATACGAAACAACCATACAAGAAGAGGAAACGCAAAAAATACCAAATTACAGGGCACACAGAATCACTAACCCAAACAGCACGACACCGTTTTATAGAGAATTTACTATATAATAACATGTAATGAAAATATATTGTTATTAACATATTTATTAAATATAAAGAAGAAGAAACCATTATATAGTAATCCAAGTAAAAAGTTGTAAAATATGTTAAAAGAAGATAAATCTGAAAATTAATACTATTATATGAAAAATCATTCAAAATCTGAAAATTAAAATAAATCTTCTAAATATATATACATATATATATAAATAACATAAGAATAAATAAAAGAACGTCTATAAAAGGAAAGAAAATCCATAATTTCAACGGACAAATATCTAAACAACAGATACCTATATACATACATATCTTCAAATAATATCTAAAAATAAGTTAAATGAAAAATAATTTGAATTGTTTTTTGAATTTCCCATATAAATAAATGATCGATTATTGAAACCAATAGCTCATTGTAATTGAGATAAATTAATAATATCCATTATTAACTAGAGTTTAAGATAATGTTCAAACTAATTTTTGCAACCAAGAAATTTCAACGACACCACCGCAAGAGACCACCAAGAGACTAGATTACAATCCAGACCTCGCCACAAATCCAAAATCGTCAAGAAACCACAATGGAAAGTACTGCTATATTGAAAACCACGTCCATAATGATTTTCTCCGGTGCCAGGAATCTTTCAACTCTAGCACGAAACTACTCTCTCCCAAATTAAATGATGTTTCGAACATCTCCGGTTTTTCCATGTGCAAATCAAGAATTTCGAAATTTGGTTGTGACATTATGAATCATATCCTCAATTTGTTGATCTCGACTGGAAGTTAATGGTGCTTAAACATGGATAAAAATTCTTTCAATCATATGATTTTCAAGGCTAAGTAGCATCGAGCAGATCTCCAGGTTCTTCAACGAGCACATCCTCGAAAGAGGGTTGCGACAGGCAGAAGCCTTCCATTATATCTAGCATGGTAGAACGAGACTGACGGGTCGTCATCAGCCACCTGTTGGCTTCAGACTACGAGTTTTCGTTCTCGGCTTCGGGGATTCAGCCTTAGTTTTTGATTTCTCCAGAGTTGCCGAGGGTTTGGTATGGAAAGACCTCGCAGATCGGCAGCAACCGGAAGTAGTTCAGGTCCATACAGCAAGTCTTTGCGGCTTCTGTGGCAAAAGCACAACCGATCTCACTGGGGGGATTGGTCAAGTTCTTTGCCACTTCAAACGATGACGACGACGACGACTGCGATGCTGTTTGCTGGCGGCAGCAGCTGCTGCTGCTCCTCCTCCTACTCCTGCTGCTAATCCACGAGAACGATTTTTCTGGGGCTTCGGCTGGCCACCGTGTGTCTTCCTCTAACTTCTTGAGGTGCACGAAGAGGCACCGCTGGCCTTAGCAATGCCGAACGTGAAATCTACACAAATCTTCACCTTCATACTCGTATCTTTGAACTTGCAGCGAGACCGGTTCCACTCCTCCTGCGAGAGTTAGGTCTTGGCAGGTGAGGGCGGCGTTGTGCAAGACAGGTCAGTGCGCAGCACTCGACTGATGCCCTGCCACCAAAATCTGCTTCCAGCGAAGAGCCGCATGAAAATTCAGGTCCTGGCCCTCCGTATCTTCATCGATCTCCCAAAACGACTCCTGACCATGCATGCTTCATATCTGAGATGTTCCACGTTTAAGTTGGAAGGGCTGGCTTCGTTCGCCGGCGTGCACCAGGACTTTTATGTCTCGGGGCCGACGTCTTAGGCAAAAACAAACCAATTCACTCGGCACGATTTCCAGCTCCTCCTCATCGATCTCGCAACCCGGCTCGCCAGCAAAAAGCACCTGCAGGCCAGCGCAAAGTGGAACTTGTGTGGAGCTTCAGGGTTCGCTGGCTGCAGCTTCATGGTAGCATGACTGTCCAGCACAAAGGACTCCCCCACGCCCAGAGCGGCCCCAAGCCCGAAGCCACGAAGCTCAAAACCCCTCCGACCCTCCAAGCGAACCGCAAACCCCCGCACCGCGCCTCGCCCTTGACCGCCAGGAAGATGCGGCCCGGCATCAACTCGTACTGGATATCCTGAAGGCACTGGCGCCATAGCCCCTCGGCCCCCTGCACCTGAGATCGTGAAATCCTGAATCCACACAATGAAACCCAGAGCCACCAAACTGGCAAAGAGCTTGCTTTGAGCTTCAGGGCTAAGTATCCTAGCACCTTAAACCCAAAACCCGGCTCTCGTGAGACCGGAGTGCCAGGCGTTTAGGCTTGTCAGGATATAGATAAGAACGTACAGTCTGTTTCTTCGAACATGACACGGTATGTATTCTCTCAGATCAAAGTTTCCAGAATTCTGCGAGGTTTCCGGGTCTTAGGATGCCAAGGCTTCGAGCTTTTGGATGCTGGGGCTGTGTGCCCCGGGATGAGACAGGCCGATTGCGGCCTCAGGGTGCTCTCAGGTAGAAAGAGCATCAAGAAGCTTGTGAAGTTTAGGGGGGCCTTAGGCCTAAAAAATACAGAAATCTCCCTAGTTCTGTCAGGATTCTCTCCAGTACTCTCAGTGTTCCCCACTCTCCCCTCAACCACCACCGTTATGATGATCTTCGGAGTAACGAAACGATCGTACCAGAGTTGATAAGAACGAAGGGTAAGTTTAGAGGAAAGGGATTCTCCGAAGCTGCGATAGGACACAGCAAGTCACGGAAGTTGCGATTGGCAGGAGTATCTCATACGAGGATGACCGTGAGTTTTCGTACTCGACGCCGGAACCTTCCCTGGAAGCTCAAGGGAAATCTAAGCCGGGCGTCTGCTTTGCCAATGCCCTTGGCCAGGCGATGGGTTACCAAGACCTCCTTCAAAGGACCGGACTTGGGATGAAACCCCTCCCCCCGGGTTCGAAGCCAGTGCCGGGCCTCCCTTCTGATGCTTTTGCTAACATTGTTAGCTGCTAGCTCCTGGCTCCTGGCTGCCTCTAATCTAAACTGACAACTGGGCTTCGAGGTTTTCCAGACACGTGCATGCCGAAGAGAACCTAGCCGAGCAAAGGACAAACTCGAGTCCCTTCTAAAGCCCTGGCATACTCACGATGAACAGACGTTCGTTGAAAGCCCTTCAAGTTGGAACATCAACGCTGAGCAGGTTCAGGCGTAAGTCCTGCGCAAGGACAAGCTACAATGTCTGATGGGTGCCGACCTTTCCCCACGCTCAGTTTTCTAACACCAAAAACCAAAAACCATGGAAACATAACTGACCATTCATGAAACTTCGATGCTAAGTGTGGACCTCAAAGCTTGCACCCCTGTATCCCGTTGTGCACTTTCCGAAAACCACAGGTGCCTGGCCACAGCGCTCCCAGATGTACCTGCAGATGCCCAGAATTCTCCCTTTTTCCAACTGGAAATTGCGGACTTATTTTGGATGATTCGACACCATCCTGTTCTCACAAAGCCGAGACCGCCAAAATCTACATCTGGTGCGGAGGGGAGTGAGCGATGAAGCTTTTTGAAGTGCTTCCCTGCTCTCGAAAGCTGAGTCTAAGGTCTTAAGCGAGACGACGAACCTGAACTGAAGAATCGCCTCTTCATCCACATCAAGTCAACAACTGGCCTGCCATTTGCATCCTCGCCGCCGGGACCCAGATCCTCTGTTCAAATCTTGGGCTGGCGCCTTCTTACCGGCACCGCGGGGTATGATCTCGAGTGGAGGATGTCGTCTGTGTTCGAGGGTGTGAGTCTAGTGTCTACTGTTGTTTGGATTGTTTGGGTCGCGGCGTCTGAAACGCCAAAGGTCTCCATGCTTTCGGGTCTTGCTGCATTTTGTTGGGTTCCCATGCGCTTCGAAGTAAGGCCAGGGGTCTTTCAGCGACTGCTATCGAGGCAGCACTTCTCAGATGCCAGGTAGAGCAGTCTCCTTTGGATCCGCCTAACCGTAGCCAAGCAGAAAAGATCAAAGCAGGCTTTGCTACTGTGGCTCTACACCACGACACTTCAGAGCTTCTCCCAACAGGATCAGAGCAACTTCTTGAACTGTGCCTTGCGCCCAAAGCCGTCCAGGTCGAAGTCGAAGTCGTTCTGCCAATGAAGCAGGCATGCCACTACATCGAGTCCTTTTGGATTTTGGATGTGTGTACAGTATCTTGATGCTGTCTGGGTACAGAAGGACATTCATCAGGCCCCGTAAGACGACCTGCCGCGATTAGAGGTTCCGGTTTATGCAGCCTTCGACGGTATGACTTCGGATGCGCTTGTCCTGCTCTTCGCGTACGACAACTTTGGCATCTTGACACGAAGGTTCGGACCAGTTTGCGTCGTTTCGCGTTCTCTGGCAGCTGGACACCAGTTGCGATGGCTTTTGCATTTACGGGCCGATCGACAACTTCGTGAACCATGCCACTTGGAAAGATCCGAAACGAGCATCCTCGCGATCCCTCATGCCCGTGCCCCTTGGACACAAAAACGACTTCCCTAGACCCTTGCCGAAAGATGGCAAACTTCCTGTTGTTGGCCTAAAGTTGTGCTCCACAGGACACGGTTACAATCCCGAACTCCGCATGTCGCCTCGTCTTCTTCCTCAACTTCAACGAAGCTCAAAAGCTCGACGTCAATAACTGGCCAAGATGGGTTTTGGGTTCAGATTTGTGGTTTGGAGTTTATGCTCTCACGTATAGGATTTGGATTCGGGGGTCGGGAGTCTCAGATTTGGGGTTTGAGGATCTAGCATGGGTACATGATATTTTGCAGCTTTGTAGGAGGGATTCTGATATTGTTGAATTAGAAGTGCATCCCTTTGATATTGGTCACGCCACCATGATCCCAGAGTCACCGCAACAGAATGCATGCTTGCAGCATCACGGGCGAACCCGAACCATCTGCGAGGTAGCGTTGAGCTCGCTGCTCTCTGCCCGTTGTCGAATGCTTGTGAAGATGTGTGTGCAGCTCACTCAAGCTAGAAGTCAATCCACGAGTATGTGGCCAGACCCAAATCTAAAATGCATTCTGTTTACGGTTCAGGCTCGCAGATCGCACTGCGCCACCAATACTGTTGGCGAGCCTAGCGTGGCATTGGCTGGCACCTCGTCCGAGCCATCCTGGACAAACACAAGGCAGAAAAGATCTCATGACAAAGCCCCAGTGTATGATAATAAACCGGGATCATCAGACCGTTCTGCACAACAGGTGCCTAATATTCGCCAAGATCGTCTCAAATATGAAGGCTCAGAGCCGAAGGATGGTGCTCTTGTTCTAGGCGCAGGATCAGAGATTGAGTCCTCAAGGGCTCCCGGGCTTGCCCAAGCCTCTCTTGATGCCAGATTACTCGGGATCGTCGGGATCGAGGCCTGGCCAAATGCCAGGTCCGGCGCCACGGTGAACGCGGAGCGCTCGCCCCAGCACCTATGTAGGATCAAGATTTCTGGACTTCAGTTTCTCTTCTAGCATCACAGACTTAATAGCGTTCAGAGCTATATTATGAATAGAATAGAAAATCACAGAATGAACCAGAGCATCATATCATATCAGAAAATATCATATAATATCATGAAACACCATATAATGCCACAGTATATCATATAATATCATATTATATCATTTGATACCATAAAATATCATATAACACGATATATTAACATACAATATGATACATTATCATATATCAGAATATTGTATCACATATATATATATAGAATATATAATACAATATAATACAGTATAATATCATATGATATGATACAATCTAATATAATATAATATATGGCATAATCTAGTATACTGGCTTTCATAAAATAATGTCATATGATATCAGATCATGCCATGTAATATCACATACTATCACATAACCCCATATATTCTCATATGATCATATATCTCTATATATATATATATGTATATCATAAAACCGCATAATATCCAAAAAACATATGATCATATATCATATAAAAATATTTTACGGTAATATAATATGCTATAATGCAATGTTATATATTACAACATACTACAATAGATTATAAGGATAAGAACAAAAAGAATAGAATAGAATGCGATCTGACATACTATAACATTACATTAAATTTAATGTAATATAGCAGAATATAGTACCATATTATAGCATAATATATCTTATTATATTGTATTATGCCAAATATGTCATATAGTGTATTATTGTGATTATTATATCATGGAATAAAGGGCCATATGATATGATATACTATTATAATGTAACACAATATTCTATTCTAGTATATTGCATGTTATATATTATGTACATATGTATATGTATGTATGTATGTATGTAAGTGCTTAGGCTAGGGCCGTCTGGCTGCACAACACCATCTTGATTCCTAGAAGGTTCCATCACTGGAATGTTTTCTTCCAACACAAGCCAATCTCTCGTTTCTTTAGGTTCAGGGTGCAATGTTCAGAGTCTTGGAGATTCTGCCACGAGGAAGAGAACTTGCTGGGTCTCTGAGCTTGGCCTGCACATCCACATCAATTCAGGTGCGTACATCCACCACCCGATGGGCCTGCAAGTTTGGAGGGCTTCATAATGTTGGCAGACTCTGGTTGCAGCCCCTCATAAGACAGGCATTCCTCAAAGGTGCGCCACTGCGAGCCGTCCCACGAGTTGCGTGATCGTGTGCTCACCTAGGACCTAGGACGTGCTACCTTCAACCCCGAGGCACACGTGAAACTCCAAAGTTAAAGTCCCAACCACATGAAGAAACTCCGCTCAAAAACCAGAACCCTCATCCTTTCAACCGAAACCCCCAAGGTGCAAGGCAGAGGCGCATGGATGCCACCTTGGCAGTCAGAAGCTGGGGTTTGGCCTAGGCCTGCACCTGTTCGAGATATGATGCAAACTTAACTTTCCACAACCCAGCGACTGACAAACTCCAAAACGTACGTCCTATCGTAGACTCTGCCTCCCCACTTTATAGTCCCACAGTCGGTGCAGCTGAAACCATGGATGGAGTTGGCGGAGAAAGGCTGTGAGCTGCAGGACTCAAGCATTGCTGTCTCTGACGACACTTGCAGATAAATCCTGGTGTCATTTTCGAGATTCCTACTGGTAAAACGCAGCCACAGGTCGCCCGAACCTATGGCACCGGTGATGCCGGAACTCTGCTTACCTTGCCCACCTGGATCGGATCCAAGATCGCAGTCCGTACGAGCCAGTTGCATGTACTTCTTACTCTCGCTCGCGGTCCCATTATCTTTACGATTCTTGAAGATTCTTGTTCTGTGAGGTATGCGGGCCAATGTACCTGAACTCGGGCTTCGTATTCGTCCTCCACGGGTATACTTCGGTCGTGTTCAAGTGCACTACCGGGGAGGCCACGGCTTCGTCGAAGCCCCGGAAGACCTCCTCGGCACCGAGCTTAAAGGTGGCATTTTCGCCTCGATCACAGACAGGCGCCGGCGTGGTTTGCAAGAGTGGTGGTGTTCAACCCTTCTTTGCGGAATTTAGGGTTTCTTTTTCTTTAATGCCATCTTTTCCTTTAGCAGTTAGCGTCTGGAAAACCAAATTGGTTGAGGGAGGGGGACAGCTTCTAAGGTACCAGAACGAAGGCAGATGATGACAACCCGATCACCACCAATGACCCCCGTACCCGTGTGAGGGTTTCAAGGCTCAGGGAGCTTGGGTTTAAGGGGACGGGTGGGAAGGGGAGTTGGCGCAGTCATCGCCACAAGCAAGCTCATCGGCATCGTCACCATCCCCGGATCGAATTATCGATACCGACATCTCCTCATCCTCTTCCTCATCCTCTTCCTCATCCTCCTCCTCCTCCTCATCCTCGTCCTCTTCCTCGTCCTCTTCCTCTTCCTCAATATGGCCATCATTACTATGGTCGTCGTTTGCCACCGTCATCATCATCATCCTCGTGCTCATTGATGCATTGACCAACACCCTGACTCTTGGAGCACACTCTTCAATTGGCATACTGACCATTACCGTCATCGTGAACTGGATACAGTAAGGACAGCGAGGAAAGGGACAAAGGCAGGCCGACCCTGACCACACCAAGACGAGGCGCTGGCTCTCCAGGGACTCCACACGGGTGCCATCCGAGAGAGCTGTCGTCTGGCCCCGAACGCTGAACCGATTTGTGGTGCAGGGTTGGGATCTACCGGCTCACGAATCAAGGAACTGGATCTGGTTTGGGGTCCAGGGGCCCTGAAACAACCGTGAACAGAGGCAACGCACAGGCCAAGCGCACAAACCACAAGAGCCGACTGCAAATCTGAAAGTCTCCTATTTCGACTAGTTTTCAACTCCAGGACGAATCAAAACATAAAACAGGCCATAAGTAGTGACACTCCACACAAAAAACCTAAGTCGTAGCTGCAGCCCATCCCCAGAACATGTCCCAAACTCACCAACTCCCTCCGCAGGCCGCAGGCCCGTAACGCCGTAACAACTGCATCATCCCTAAACTGCCCTTAGAACTCAACCACGAAGCACGGAGCGAAGCCCGGAGCCGAGGCGCATAGGACACCGTGACCTCGTCGCCCATGAGCGGGCCTGGAGCTCCCTCCTCTGCAGGGGCTCTGCAGGGGCCGTCTCGGTTCTGAAGGTTTCGGCTTTGGACGTATGGACATCGGGGGCGCGCCCTGAAACCTGAGCGCAGGATTTCGGCGTCGCAGCACTTGGATGCGTTCTGCGTTCAGTCCTACTCAGGGACGGGACTTGGAACACCGCCCCGCTCCCCTTCCTGAGCTTGCTTGACCACGCGCTTCATGAGCAGTCCGTCATCCAAGACATCCTGGGAAACAAGTCTGGACTTAGGCGGTTACTCTCGAGCTTTAACTTGAGAGCACTAGGCAGCAGCTTCGGACGCCCTTTACCCTTCGCAACCGCAGTCTCTACGTTCATACATCCAAAAGAAAAACATTGTCTATTCTGAGCCCGAATTCATCGATTCCTCTCGAAGGCATGCAAGGGAAACCCAACACGGCGACGAAGGCGGCCTCTTCGTCTTGCTTTTCCTGCAGTGCATCCCCTGCGAAGCTCACGACCACCTCAGGCCGTGTGGAGTCTGCTTTGCGGCTTTAGGCATGCCATCGGATCAACAGCATTTGCTTCAAAACTGAAGCAACTTCTGTGGGAAATCGGCATGCGACTTGCGTGTTGAGACCTCACTTCACTGTGTCACCGCCGGCTCTTGCCCCAAAAAAGCGGAGTCTGAAGTCGTCTTGGCCAAAAAGGAGGCCCTGCGAGCTTGGACACCGAGGTTTGTAGTGCGACTGTTTGCCCAGGAAGTCTTGATGTCTGGAGTCTAGTGATCTGTTGCTGCGAACCTCCCTCAAGAGGGATGACATGGAATACGACATGGCATAGTGTTCCCGTTCTCTGCACGGCAAGGTGATGGCCTAGCTTTAGCCAGGGTGTCTGGAGCCTTCGAGCTTCAAACTCTCATCAAGATCCTTGAGCTCTAGTGATCCCATGAAGCGCCGTGGTGGCCATCTTGGCCACCTTCGCCAGACCCCAGAAGTGAGCAAAGGAAAGCCAAGGGCCAAGGCCAAGGCAGACGCGTTTCGGTTTCGGGGCCGCCAGTGGCGGCCCTGGCTGGGCCCGCAGGGCCAGAGTCGCTGGGCAAAGGCGCAGCCTCCAGGGCTCCACGGCTCCATGGAGTCTTCGTCGCGTAAGGACGGGACTGCAGGGGTGTGTCCCTTTTCTGCAGTCTAAGACATCACCCTAACGTGAAACAAGGGATCGCCAAAGCCCCGAAGTCCTGAAGCTTCTCGGCCTGCTGAAGCCATGGACAGAGCTCCAGTGACGCCATGGAGCTTCCGAGCTGCTGCGGGAAGCTCGGCTCGGGCGAAGGAGATCCTGCGAGGGCTTCTTGGTGGGCGGAAAAAACTAGGACACTCAGCGGTGATATGAGCTGCTCTCACGAAAATTTTGCAATTATCCTCGTGAGGCTCCTAGGCCCAAGGCAGAGGGGCTTTGCAGCAGCGACCGAGGCCATGGCAGGTGGGATTGTTTGCTGGCAGAGTTGTGAGTGTGGGGTGTTGGGTTTCAAGGTCAAGCTCGGGCGCAAAAGAGGGCTCGGAAGTCTTGTAGCCTCCGAGGTTCAAGACACGAGGTTTCAGCTTTCCATGGAGTGGCGTTGCTTGGCGGACCGTATATGGAGCCTCCGTCCAGGTCGGTACAGAACTCCCGACTCCTATTCGGGCCAACATATGAGGGCTGCCATTGACACTCAAATCAAACAGCCGTCGCCTCTCTTCTCTTGTGAGCGACTCCGAAGCCTCCGTGCTTAGGGCTTAGAGCCATTGGTCCGCTTTTTGAATGGTCAGAAGGAGCATCAGAGTATGGGAAAATGCAGCCTGCCAAAACCTAGAAACCCTCCATCGCTCATGCTCCTGCTCTTTGAGCATTTCCTCGTCAAGGCTATGCTTCCAACATCTCAAGCTCACGCACTCAATCTGTTTGTCCAACAGCTACAGCAGCAGCCGTGATGTCATACTACCAAATACTACCATAGCTGGTTCTCCCTCCAAGACAGAGGGAGGCAACAGGGAACTCAGGAGAAGGTGATCTCGGAGATTGTGGTTGGAGAAGCTATAAGACAGGAAGAACCGAGCCACCCAACCATAGCTCGCTCGGAAAAGTAGGGCGGCCCTTACTTGCAGTGCCTCATCCAAAAGGCATGGCTTCTTAAGGTACACCTCCGAAATCACCTTTCCTTACGATCACCTCCAGCTCCCGATGGCGTCTGCCTCTTCGACGGCTTCCGTGGACCGGAGCACGCCACTTCGCAGTGAAACGGGCAACGCTTTGCACTCTTATATGGACCTTAAGGCATCAGGTATGCGGTTTGGGGGGTGGAAACTTCGGCTCGAGATACGGTCTCGGGGCTCCTCGCAAGAGAGCTAGATGAGTGATGTGTGGTTAGCCGAACTTGCACCAGGATCCAAATGGTCACATGCGCACGGTGGTCGTGCGACTACACCAACCTGTTCTGAGCTAGTCAATCGCACCAGTGCATTGGCACAGCAGCACATTACGACAGCAGGTATGCCTGTTTGATGACGTTTTGCACTTCAACTGCTTGAGAAATAGAAACTTCGTGGCAGATGTTGTGCTGATGTGCACGGGCCTTCTCGCCGTTTCTGCATGCTTGATGCACGCAAGAAGCACCCGATCTCAAAGCATGCATCGTCACTATTCAGGCCGCCTTTGGCCAGTGCAAACTCACACAATGCGCTCAAGGTCGGTGGCATAACCTCAGGCCACGATAGCAGTGCTGTGCACATCTCAAAGAAGCTCGGCCTCACACACAATCTGGAAAGACATTGGAAAGGCCAACATGCCACCACACTCTGCAAAGGAGCTCTCGCACATCTAGATTGTATTGCGTGTGGACTGAGGACGCGGATGCTGACTCCGAAGCACCGTGGGAATTCAACAGAAGGCTCCGAGCTGAGCGTCGCACCGATGGTGTTGACCATGAGGTCCACTGCTGGCAGCTCTAGCCTCGACCAGATTTTCGGCATCAGGGTTGAAGGCTTTTAAGGTTTCGGTTCAGGAGTTTAGTGCTCGGCCGTTGGGAGAAGTGGTGCCTGGATAAAGGGTGAACTGCTGAATTTGCGACGGTGCTATAGGGTCTCAAGGTGATGTCCAACTCCATGGGCTGCTGCAGAAGCTACAGACCGGCGAAAAGGCAGTTATGCAGCTGATGTTGAAGGATGAGCTCAACATGTAAAGCTGCCACAGATGCAGTCTGTTTGCTCAGGCTCGGAAGTTAGGACAAAGAGCCGACATCGCTGATTCTGATGCCGGCTGCCTTGTTCATCCATTCTGATGATATGTCGCATTGCCGTGGTCACTATCACTAGATATGTGTTTTGCATCCATTTTACGTTGCTGCAGCGATTGCGATGACAATTACCATGTTGCTGGCAAGGGTACTGAGCATGGGGATGAGAAAGAAGATACTCGCGACGACGCTGATGTAGGAAGAGGCGGAAGCGGAGGTGGGAGGAGGTGGAGGAGGACGACGACGGTGACAACGACGGCGACCAATCGGACGACGACCAGAACGAGTACACAGGTTTCTGCCGGTGGTAACGCTGCTGGTGCTAATGCAGCTGCTGATGTTGCTGCCGCTGTCGCTAGTGACGATGATAACGACAATGATGATGACGACTGTTCTGATCATCGTGATGACCCTGACTACAACGGCTGGTGCCCCACACCACCGCCGCCGAGGATGCAGACGGGGTTCCAAAGCCATACACTCAATACTTCCGCGCGCATGCGTTGGTAGCTTTCGGCATTGATGAAGTGCCTACAAGATCTCAGTTCGAATTCCTACCGTCTGACAAAATGCGACGTCACAAACTTGGAAGGAATGCAAGGCTGCAAGGCTTCGCGGACGAGATTTCCTGGAGCATGGGAGGCTCCCAAAGCCTGCAACTGCACTCAAGATTTTCCATCGGTAAATTTCTAAATCCCAAGCCCCACATCTGTGTGTTCCTTCCAGACTCCGACAGCAGGAACTCCAAGCCCTCCAAACCCCCGAAGACGGACCTTTTCTGCTCGGACCGGATGAAGTGGAGGCGGCCATCTCTCACCTTCCAGCCACTTAGAATACCCACTGAAAGGTTTTACAGTGCAGTTTCCGTGCTTAGGACTTGAGGCTCGGCTTAAATGCCTTCGAGCTCCGAGGTGTGAAGGCTTACGGTGTGGCGTTGTTTCGCTCGCTTGGGGCCCAGGGTCGGATCAATACCAATCGCCGCTCCTGAAAGCTCGGTGCTCGCGTGCTCAATACTTCTTCTACTTCAGGTTGAGGCTCTGCACCCTGCACATTGAAGGTGGGAGTACACGCAGAAGGCATTGCCGGGGGAAGCAGGGTTTACTCCAGGCCTCCCAAGCCCAGACCCTGGTTGGCAAACACTCGAAACCAAATGACTAGCAGTAGCTCAGCAGCCTGCACAGGGCACAGAGATGGTGCGCTGAAGTAGAGGCGTGCTTTCTTTTGCCTTCGTTCTTTGGGTTCGGACCGGCCTCCCACTTCACGAGGCCCACTGGCGCCCTTCGCGTCAGCGAGGGAGTCAGGTCGCCCATCGGATCGTCCGACTCCTCACTGGGCTTTCGTGACAAGTCACCCCGGTGCAGCAGTTGTCAAGCTATTGCAAGACATGAGGATGCTCGGAAAGCGCCTCTTCTTTGAGACTGGGGGTCGAGCCTTCACTGCACCTCCCTCCTACACTTTCAACTACACTTCAAGGACCCAAAGATTAATTACTCCTGCAAAGTACTCGTGGCGCGGCTTCCCATTGAGGCCCTTGTTCTGAATTTAAAAGCCTTATAACCGTCATAAACCCCAAGCGTCCTCTCGGGCCTTGCGCTCGTTTTCTTTCACTGCGAATTCCTGCAACGCAGGCACCTCAGTGGCAAGGGAAGCGGATGGATCAAACCAGGCTCTGTTGCTGTGGCACTGTTCGATGGCCAGGCCTTGATCTGCAAAACGCAGCCGTTAATCCAGCGCACTCGGGCAGTAACCATGGAATGCCAATGTTGCCGGGAGGATGGCGGCAGCATGCTGCATGCACGAACCGCTTCATTGAGCCGGGCACCGTTCATCTGGCACTGTTGGATGGCCGTGACCCGATGAGCGAGACATGGCCGTTAAATCAGTGCCTTGACGGCGACGGTCATGGTGGCGGTGGCTGTGGTGGTGGCGGTGGCGATGGCGGCGGCGGTGGCGGCG